>JAQIXG010006309.1:0-10453 GCA_034700105.1 Oconnorella tubifera
AAAAGTTTTTTTAATATATTTTATTTTCTACTTTTTAGTCATCACATATTTTTTTTTATTTAATTAAAAATTTATTTAATTTATTTAAAAATTAATAAATTTAAAAATTTATTTAATTAAAAAACTAAAATTTATGAAATTTTTTTTGTGAAATTTGTGAAAAAGTGAATTTTCACAGCTGACCTCTTGCGAATACTCTTAATTATAAATTATAATTAGAATAATTAATTATTTAATTAGATTAGCTTGTTACTTAGTGAATTGTATGACGGATTCATGCATTGTCATCGAGAGTAAGAAATTCTACAAAATTTCGGCTCGATTGGACATTAGGAAGTGATAGAAAAATCAATTACAAAATTCCTTCTACACAAGATTGTAAGTTAATATAAGCGAGGTAATAATAATAATAATAATGAGTGACATAATCATATATTATATTCAATTACTGTATTATTATTATTTTATTATTTGACTTTTGTAAAAGTAGCAAGTTTCTCTTGGATAATTTAAACTAAATTTTCTATGACGATAAACATTACTATAATCATTTTACGAGTGAAATATTTCTAGTTTAGTTAGTTATTGGCAATCATAATAAAAATTGCTCAAAATTAGATAGATGGGCGTGTGAAATTATTGGGTCTAACATTTCTAATGACTTAATTTATGCGTTAGTTAAGTTGTAACGTTATATGTCCTTATGATCATCAATTTTTGGAAATCAAATTTGTGCCAGTAGTATGCTGCATTTGTTTTACTCATTTATAGCATTATAAACAAAACTTCAATTTTTTCAAAATATTCTCATAAATCTCTCTTTTACTTTATAATATTTTTGTTAATATAATATTAAGAATGTTAAATGTGTTATTTATTCCGTGTTGAAATATTGTAAACTTTATCAACATTGAACAGTTGTATTGAATTGGAACAGTTTTGTTGAATTAGTTTACCATGAATTATACAAATAATTTTAGTATCAATTAAGTTTATGATGAAATGGTTGCATGTCGGATTTCAATTCACAATGGCCTGTAATATTTCACTTTGACTTGCTTCACCCTTTAGCAAGGCTCATAATTTAGAATACTTCAACATTATTTATGAATCATAAAATAGATATTCACTTACTTTATTATTTATTGCATTATTTCAGTTTGAAAAATAAGTAGAAGTTGTTCCATTAAAGTCACTGCTGGGTAAATTCTGATTCTGATATTCCAATCTTTGGCTCCCAATGAATGAGACTAGTACAAATTGTTTAAATATATCATAGCGTTAAGCCAATCAATTGTTGTATGATTTTATTTCATATACATAAATACAGTGTAATTGCTATGTGATTTATATGATTATGTTTGAATGTAAATACTGTTTTACCACTTTGTCAATGTTTTAAGAGATTTTCAATAAGCATTTCACATATTTTTCAAATACCTTGTAATCGTAATTCTATTTTAAACATCTTGTAATTGTAATTCTAGTACCATAATCAAATTTAATTGCTGTATTTATTTTTATATCACAATACTCTATTATATAGAGTATATGAACCCTACTCATTACTTATTTTTGCCAGTCCGGTTCAAAATACAAGTCACTAAATAGCCTTTGTGCTGAAATGACATTAGACAAGATGTAACCAAGTCCAAAGTGAACCAATTATCTACTTAGTTTGTTTCATTTATTCATCAGTCTTTTTGCATAATCCTTTCATCCTTATCTTATAATCTTTGCTATATATTTATATCTTATCAATTAAATCGTAAATAATTATTGTAAAATATATTTATAATATAGGGATGATTTTCAATCAATGATTTCTTTGCAAAATGTGACATCAGTCTGTGTTGTATCTTTCATTTAATAATCAGTTATTACAATTATTAGATTTAATTCCTAATGAAATTGCGTTACAGTTAGTCGCAAGATCTGAATCTTTGCTAATTTCTCATAATTCTATTGAACTAATTGAATATATTTTATACTGCAGTAGGCATTCTTATGTTAGGAATGACTCGCATAATTTTTTTACAAAAAGTGAATTTTATCAAAATTATTGCAGTCGGGATAAGAATTTCTTTCCAATCAATATTTTCCCTATTACAAAAAATTTGAAAATTAATCATTTTATTTTTCATAGTTTTTTTTATCAAATGTAAATTACACAATATTCTATATTACGAATAAAACAATATCTATATAATATATTACACTAATATCATACAATGTATAATACAGCGAGTACATGGTATTTACAAATACAAGCAAAATACAAAATATAAAAATTCACTCGTGCAGTTATAAGGAACCAAATAAACTGTTTCATGCAATGAAAAAAATTGCATTCAAAATATCCATTATAAATTAGAGATGTCAATAGATTAAAGAATAGCAATTTAAAGATGAAACAAAATTTACATTTTACATTATTTTACATTTTTATCATTTAAATTTTACATTTTTATAATTAAAAATTATGCATTCTATTAGAAAACGTTATAATTTAACTGTCATCTTTAAATCATCTTATCAATAAATGATAAAAAGAAAGTAAATGCTTTTATTCAAATTTCATCGAATCCACTTGACTTTCAATTGGAACATTTAACAACTCTGTCAAAACATCCACACCATAATCATCACTCGTCATCAATCCTACATCACCCCCTTCATCACCTACAACTTCTACCTGTTCAACCTCTTCATCACCTACTGCTTCATCACCTACAGCTTCATCATTTTTCGTCCCATCAGTACTGTTAGTTACAGTACTAGTAGCGGCGGTACAGTTAAGATGATGTCGTTTCAGATGATGTTTCCAGAAGAAGCTCTTGGAACACCGTACGCAAGAATATCGTCTGACCTTACTGTGAGTGCTGTCTGTGTGCGCGCGTAAATGAGTTCTATCAAAGAAACCTTTGTAACATACGTTACAGCGAAACTTATACTCACCTACAATACACAGAGTAGAAACGCGATTACAAATCAGAGAAAAAAATTTTTAGAGTCTAAAATGGTGGTATTGTAACCTGTTGATTAACTCTAAAGTTTGTTCACAAAGCAAGAAAACCATTTAACAGTAGTGTATTTAAACTAGTATAAATATCTATGTATGGATACAGTAGTACTTCATCAAGTATTGTAAGTACTGTCAATCTTGGAGTTAAGTGAATGTTGGTTAGGATTATCGTACAAATTATTAAAGCCACATTTGTTTAACCACTTTATTGCAAGACTAACCGACATGTAACTTCTTATGTTTCACATATCCGGAGTTAGAGAAAAAGAATTTTCCACAGATCTCACAAGATTTGTATGGCGTCAGTCGAGCCTTACTACACGATGTAGCGTGCTGAGCGTAGCTTGCGTAGTCAGTGAAAGGTCGACTACAAACGCATACGAAACCATCACCGGACAGGTCAGCGTACATGTAGGTTGCAGGGTCTGACCCATCCAATCGACCAATGGTCAAGTCTAGAGGCTGACGGATTAGATTTAGTGGCTCCGGCATGTCTGAAATATAAGCGATTGGATTGAAATTCTGATACGGATTTGTATCGAAAAATGTACAGAATATCAAGAATAGTTTCAAATTGAATTATCTGATAATAATTTGAAATATGATTAGGTTTAGTTGTAGAGATATGAGATTACCTTTCTCTGGTTTACATTTATGTTTCTTTAAACGACTTTCAGTTTTACAATGCTTCCCACAAAGTTGACAACTATGCCGCTGTTCAATAAAAAAAAAATTTCAAAACAAAATTAATGGATGACTATACATATATAAACAATAGTTTAACAATAACGCAAGATTCGAATCTATTACCTACTGATTTAAGTATTGTACTCTAATCACTTTGTCATACTAGGACCAATAATAATACAGATTAAAATAATAAATACAACAATCAATATTTACAAAAATTCATTCGAAAGAAAAAGAAAAACATTTACAAGTTTGATTAAAATAAATTTAATCATTCAAATCAAGTTTCATTCAAATCAATGTTATAGTAATTTATTTGTAAATTTCATTCATTTATAGTAATTTATACGTTTCATTAAAAATAAATCAAATAACAACCAATAACTCACCTTCTTGCCAAGTTCTGTCGTTAGATCCTGGGGCCCTGCCAGATTAAGTGGAGCAATTTCTCCCGCCCCCAATGAGTCATCAGTCGCTGGGTCCCATGCCGACGGTGATGACATCATCAGATGCGAGTCACCCGCGGCACCTGACAATAAGACGTCGCGTGATTGGCTGCGACACGTAGCTAACACGCCGCATGATTCGTCGCTATCACTGGACATGAGGAGACGTTCATTTTTGATGAATGATGAAGAGCTGAACGCAGCATTGCTCATAATACAACTACTGCTGGAAGCACTCGCTCCTAACCGGAATAACGAATGAATGATAATAATGATACTAATTAAACGTATAATTATACGAGTAATTAATATTCAGATGAAAAGTAATATCCTCAGCTACATCAAGTAGTTACTAGATGTAGCTGAGTTATGCAGTAAAACATATTGAACATAGATCTGATAATAATAAATGAAACATTATTTTATTATTTACACAGATGCTATAAATTATTCGTATTTTAGGCGAAATTTAAAATCAGAATAACAAGCTTTTAGATAAGAGCCTGAATAATTCAACTTTTATTTATATCTTTAATTTTATCATAAAAAAACACTAAACTGTTATAACAAATATAAAAAAAAAACTTGAATCCTATATTCTTATCAAAACTCATAAAACTTTCATATTGATTTGATATTAATTTCATATCATATTGATTTAACCTGTTAAATCGAAATCTTTCTGATTTGCTTTATCAATGATATCGTCAAGTTCTGCGTTTGAGAACTTAGGTTGGTTGGCTTTGTTTATGATTTCATCTAACTCAACGTTTGTAAAGAGAGAATTGTGCGAATCATCCACAACTACATCGTCAAAGTAAGTACTGGTCATGTCTGAGATATCTAGCTGATCCGTGATTCCTTGAAAGAGATATTTTAGATAAATTGAGATACAAAAGATATTCTTGTATTGATAAAAAAATACCTTTCCTAAATGCTCAGATAATATAGCGCAATAAACTAAAGAGATACCGATTGAATGTTTTGTTTATTGTTCTTGAATGATAATATAAAGTTAATTTTTACTTCAGCCTATCCTTTAATTTAAAATTTATAATTTTTAATTAATTTAGCTATTTAAACAACCATATAAATAAAAATAATAATATAAAAATTAAAAATATACTTGTTCAAACTATTAACTTTCCGTATATTGCAACTGATTGATATTGAAGATTTGTCACATATAAAAAATTAAACTAAGAGAAATATAAATATAATATTCAGCATGCTTTAGATCTACAGTCTACATTACATTAAGAATGTCACGTTATAATGACAACAAAACTTTCCGCAGTAAAATATACTGTAACTTAAGCATCTTACAGCTAATTTACTACAAAAAATATAAAAATAGCACTCTATCTACAATGACAACATTACCCGTCATGCTAGGAATATCAGAAATTCCATGCAGATCCGCCATACCCACAATCACCGGCATATCGGCTAAATGCAAACTCATACTATTTTCATCAGCGTCAACTTTCCTCTGACGTTTTCTGCCACGTTTCGATCCCAAAACTTCCAGGTTCTGATGTCCTGCCTGCATTGAGTCTCCGCTGATGACATTCTCATCACAAGAATCCGTTTCCGTCAGTTTACAGTCCGGAATAATTCCGTCCGAAGTTGATATAATAGCGGAAGTCTGAGTCGATGTAAAACAACTTCCGTACGATAATAAAAGATCTTGTGATTTTCCGCTCGTATTAACCGAAAGAATGGAATTTTCCGTCTGCACGGCTAAGTCAGGATCAATAGATTGCGTGACAATCGTTTTCTGTGCCATTTCGTTTATAATAACGTTTATGCCATCTGACACATTATTTGTGTCAGTGACAGAAACGAGTTCGCGAATGTTAACGAGAAAGATGTCAGTGTTGTCAATAGTGATGCCTAATAGGCCTTCGACCGTGAACTCGTTTCTGTAGCTGATAGCTGAGCGACACAGCAGAGTGACGGCTTCAGTGAGGAGGGATTTGACGCGTAGCTGCTGCTGCAGCTGCTCTTGTTGCTGATTCTGCTGGTGTCCAGTCATTGTGATTATTAATCGAGGTTAATTACTACGTTATAATGAATCATTGAGCAGGATAAATTAATCAATTACTCTGATTAATTAGTCAATTGTTATGTATACATGAGGAACATTTTTGATTAATAAGTTGTTCTCAGTAGGTTATCAGTTTTATGGTAAATCAGCCATGAAGTACACTGAAATAAAGATCAACCAACAATAATCAGTGATTAATTTGACAAGAATTATAGACCAAGTTTAATAAAATAAAAAAGTAAGAGAAATTCTTAATAAAAATTAGAATTAAATAGCTTAACAGAAATTAGCCCAAGAGAGGCTGGGAAAAATGGTGCGAAACCGAAGGGAAGCCCGTTTTTTGCACCCATCTAAAACTTATACACAGTTCTCGTGCAATAGTGAACGGCTGAGTCGATCGCGGAGATTACCGAGACAAAATAAAACTAAATAAGATACGACTAGGCCATTAGCCCATCATAGATTCCCTCGTGTCAATTATAGAAATAATTTATTCATTTATTTTATTTATTTGCAAAAATTCATTAATCTATCCGTACTTCTCTCAAGTTCTTTGTTGTTGTTTAGTTTGCTTTGGTTTAGGCACAATTGTGGTTAAATTGCAATTTAATTTAATAAATTCAATTAAATTTAATTGTGTTTTAGATACAATTGTGGTTTAGATGTCAGTTACTTATTTATATTTGATGGTTTTTATTTTATTTCTCTCTTATCTCGAGCAAAAAGGACATTTTGTGTAATTAAAAATGTAATTTTTTAAACGTATCGTCGAATCAGTAGCAAACTGATTAAGTTTGATGTCTAGTGTGAAAATTAATGTTTCACTTCTTTAATGGTCTGCACAAAAATTAATCACTTTTCATAAATTTTGATAACATTCCATTTTATCTCAAAAATTGATATAGAATAGGATTGTTTTTTTTTACAACGTTAGCTTCTATGGCTTATTATATAATACGTCAAGTATATTTTGAATTACATCATATGTATTTTAGTTCATTTGATGCAAGAATGCCCCGACCCCCTCCCATAAATCTCTGTAAAGAAAATAATAGAGATGTTTTTTCCTTGTTTTTTTTAAACTTTCTTAAAGTTAAGTATAAAGTCATGGATTACAGCGCTATATCAAGTAAGACACAGTATGCATCATTCACATAACTTATGTGAACGATGTCTCAGATGAAGCTGCCACTTTACATGTCTTGGTAAAGGGAAGGGAGCAACAAATTAGCAAAATATTGAGCTCGAACTTGGCCCTGTTGCGTCCAACTCGAGTGTCCTATAAACACTCTGCAATCAAGCTTTGACAAATATAACACTTAATGACAAAAGTACAAATGCAATAATATTTAACTCCCATGTGCACGTACCACACATTTAACCAAAACTGAAATGACTCCCCTAATGTGGTTTCCACTGAAAACGTGCTTTTGTTGTGTTTATATATTTGACATATAAAATTATAGTAAATCTATAAAAAAGCTTCAAATCTTCGTCTTGTCTTGCAGACAGTTTATGAAACCTTACGTTTATGTATGTTAATGTCAAGTTTTCCGTTTTAGTAAGTTAGATCAACGCATTTTTATAAAAATTTACAGATCGAAGAGTTTTAGTAGTTATTCTAGGCATAACATTCTTTGCTAGCGTTATGGAAATGACACTAAAGCTTTGCCGACTGTTTGATATCAATACTTAATGAAATTGTTATTACTCCGTGAAGCGCTTGGTACGCTCTGTTATATAGAGTATAGACCTTTTGTACAAATAGAAATAGGACAATATAGCACGTGCATGGCTTTATTGATTTGCGATTTACACTGCATTAAATTGAGTGGACTACAAATGCAGAATTGTATAATACTTCGCGAATCTTCATAGGGTCAACATGACTATAACACAGTATACATTTGTAATATGTATAAGCTTAGAATTTGCAATCCAAATCTAAATTATTTGGCAATGCAAATGATCTAAAGTTTTAAAGTTCTTAATCTATAATACGAGTGTAAGAAAGCATCACGAAACAACAATAAATTTAAGGTTAATAATGATAGATGATAGGCCTACAGTATGTAAAAATAATCATGAAAATATAATATATTTCACAACATTGATCAGATTTAAGTAATCTTAAGGCACTGCTGTTTTTCCGAGATTCCCTCGAGAGCCAAGATTAAATTATTCCTAGAAAGATTGTAATGAACCTTATAACATCCCAAATTTACTGCTACAACACGAATGCTTCTAAATAATTTTAACTTGTATTCTCTTGCTGAAACTTTATTACTAAAATCTACAATTAACTCAGACGCAGGCCATTAACTATATCGAATTGGTGATGTTCAAAACGTGTGAAGTATTTCCAGTCACTATAAGCACATAGAAGTTCTATATATTAAGCAGAAGCACACTTTATTTAATTGTATTTCCTACTATCTAGGTTACCAGAATCAAGATAATCAGGATTTGATTAAAACATGCAATTAATCCAGATCCAGAGTCATTCCGTTTTTTTATCACTGTTCAAAGAGTAGAGTGCGTTCTTTGTTACTCGCTGTGTTTCGTTTATCCATCACAACCGAGGTCTCTTCAATCAAAGAAGTTTTGTTAACTAAGGGATCAGATATTTTCAGACCTTTTTGATCACTAAGAGTTTCTTTCTGATTAGCATTCGGCACTAAAAATAATTCGAATTTGTGTTTACTTTGAACGTCTATCATACTACCATTGCAATCACTGACAAAAATCATCTTTCGCTTGTTATTTCTTTCCTTTAACTTTCCAAATAACGACTCCTTCACATCGCTCAGCAGTGATTTCCTAATAGTTTCGCTTTTTTCTGATGATTTTCGTAAATTATCTGATTTATCTTCGCAAGAATTAACCGAAATATTGTCGAACTGATGTGTTGATGATTTGGTACATTCTGATTTACTTGCGCAATCGCGGTTCCCTGCGGTTTCCCTTTTGCTGTGATGTAAAGGGCTTCGACACTTTTGATCTTCAACTTGAAGAAACGACAGAGGTATCTCATCTGGAGGCTGGTAAGCCTTTGCTGGGCCTTCTTGTACCTCAGATACACCCGATGACGTTGGTGGTACAAGTCCTCTTACAAATATCTGAGATCGACGACGAGCTCTGTCGATTCTGCTTCGATACATGTGTCCATGAGTTCTGTGAAATCGAATAAATGATATGATCATGAGAGAGATGATGAGAAGAATTAAGGCTATATGAGGAATGACGAGAATGATTGTGGTGGTCGATGTTGTGGAAGAGTTGCCGATGTTAACCGGTGAAATGTCAGCAACTAATGGCAAAGCTAGAGGATGAACCGATAGAACAGTCGATGTGTTATTTTCCGTCATCGCTATAATTGTGTATAGAATATCTGAAACACATTGGTAAAAGCAACGTCATGAAACTTAAATGAATACAAATTTACACTGTTCATGTAAAGCATTGATAATTCAATAGCATTCCCTGAGACTTTTCAACAACAAAAGAAGCTAAAAAATTATATAATATATAAAACAAGCCCCAATTTTCTAGATTATCCAAAGCCGGTCAAAGAAATGAAAGGTTTCTCAACACTTTCCGATATTAATTGCTCCAGGATACTGATTATCAATGAAATATATACGGTAATTCAACACTTAATTATATTCCTATAGCTAATTTCGACTTAAACGAACAGTTTTGTCTATAAACGAATTAAAAATTAACGTTGCAGAATAATTTTTTTTGTTGAAGAACTAAAAGCAATTGTTATTTCAAAGCGTTCAATTGAATACGAGGGCTATAATGGATTTCTATTCTGTTTATAAGCCAAATGCCTCAATGCATGCGATTCTGTCCTTATGCACACATTGTGTATCTTTGTGTTTGCAAGTCATGTGCGAGTCTATTGTCTTCGATCGAATCAAACTAACACTGGTAACAATGCATAGGCTTATTACTCTATACGTCAAATATGAATTATTATAATAGGTGCCAGTCAGTCTAACTGCGTATAACATATGAAAACCTAGAACAGAGCGACAAACAAGAATTTCCAGGAAGGGAGAGGGAGGAGGACTAAAAGTGGGGGCAACAGTATAGCTCGAATAGTGAAAATATTTTACATTATGTTAATTGGCACTAAATATTATATAAGCTCCAATTGAGGCCCTAATTTTTTGCTAGCATACATTCTGGTACTATTTAGACCATAGATCCAATTAGCAGGATCCAGTCTTCACT
>JAQIXG010006310.1:0-10452 GCA_034700105.1 Oconnorella tubifera
GTGTAAATGTCTGAACGTGCTTGTGCAAACTATTAACTTTCTGTATACTGTAAATTAATAGTAGATACTATCTTTATGTTACTTCTACTATGTATTTATTCTATATTTATTTTATTATGTCAATTTGCATTGCTATAATTTGTTTTATTTAAAGCATTTTGTATTAATTTTAAAGCATTTTACTTTAGCATTTTCCTATTATATCGCTTTTATCATATATATCATTAAAATTCTCAAAGACACTACTTCTTTAACAATGCAAGCATGAACTTCCCAACTAAACACAAAGCAAAGCATAAACCACATGGTAAGTAATTAAAACATATTTATATACCCTAAGAGCACAATAAATTAAATTATATTCAAAATTTTACTGTAGCTGCGAGATAAATATTCAATTACTTTAATGATAAATAAGTCTCCATGAATGCTGACATTCAAGGGGGGGGGGGGTGCAAGGGGTGGCTAAATTTCTAGAGATATTGTTAGCACCAGTTTATCTGGTAATTGTATACTTAATCATTACCATGAAATAATGCATCAAATACAATTGAGAGCAAGGCAAGATGCTACCATTTGAGTTTACTCAAAAATTAATCAATTTGCTAAAGAAAAGCGAAGAATTTTAATTTAATTTTAAATTCTATCGTCATAACATGAAGATAAAATTTGTTACAATAATAAATTCAACCTCTATTCAGATCAAATTTGGAGAGCGCCATTTTTCTAAGAATGTTTGGCTCAATGGATGCCAAAAAATGACATGAAGTTGTACAACCATATATGCAATGCAATTATTATTTTATATATCTAGACAGTTATTATTGTTAGCGTTCAGTGCAAATATGTCAACTTATTATTTAGTAATTCATACCCCTTTGAGAGTTTATATTTTCTTTAAATGCGACCAGGGCATAACATCGTAAATCACTCGATAACAGTTTTAATGGTTAAATGCTCAGTAGACATATATAATGTGCAATTGAATTGGTTGAAATTTGATTTAGTTGCACTCTTGCTATAGCTGTTACATAAAACGTTATGCAATAAAAAGCTTCGCAGGCGACACATAGTAATTGTTGCAGCGATATTCTGTTTATTAAAATTTGATGCTTGTAAAGCATTTTTTTTAAATGATTTTTATCTGATTTAAATATACATTTTAACAAGTAGTACTACATAGTTTTTTTAAATGTTTAATAATATGATTCTAAATTACGTTTGCAATAAGAAATAAAACAATATTATTTGTATAAGTGTTTCTAAAATTATTAACAAAATAATAATTTAATATTTGACTTCTTATTTAATTTGTGTCTACAAGTTATGAAAATCATGCAATATTATAATGGCGTGTTAAAAAAATAAAAATGAATATTAAGTAAATATATGCTCAATAAAATTAAATTGAATACAATTCAAGTATCGCAAATGAGCAAAAAGTATTTAAATAGTAGATACTATAAGATTAATGTTGAGAAATGAGATTTACGAGAAGTATAAATTGACCCAAATGCCTTAAAAAAGTGGCTTAGAAAAGAAGAGATAAGTTATTAATAAAATAATTGCTATTTAATTATAAGTGTATTATAATTAAATAGCAATAATTAATCAAAGTAATATTAATTATAATAATTAATAAAGCTAATATTAATCAAAGTTGAGACAAATAATCACATTATTTAAAGATATTTTAATACTTTGACATTAGCCTACTCCGAAATGTAGGCACTATTAAGAACGAAATTGACTTTGCTCTAAATATTTGAATAAAAATTATCTGATATTAAAACTTCATTGAAAATCCAAAAAAATAAAATATTTTATGTATTTAAGTTGATTTTATAATATTTGCAGAAGAGGCCATTTGATAACCCCATTAAAAAATTATGTTTAAATCTTCGATGCATTACAAAGTTATAAAGGACTTCTAAAAAGTCTTGCACTTTCACCTCAATAAATGTTTAATAAAGCATTATCTAAGTTAAGTTGTTTCACCTCCTTCTCCACTTAATATCCACTTAAAATATATTATGATCGTTGTTTAATTTTTTAAATCCCTGATGCTATAACTGAACATTTATTGCTCAAATATTTTTACGTATTGTGTCGGCATCTGTCGAAAGAACTTAAAGAAGTATCATTCAGGGTCTGATTAATGGAAAATATAGACAAATCTAAAATGAGAAAAGGAAGATACTTTATCATTTGTAAAGTCTTTAATAAGAAAAGATAAACGAAATTAATGTATCTAGGTAGATAAATGATCAATGGAAAATCCAAGATTTTGAAACATATTAATGATAGATTTATATGAGAAACACGGAAAGTTTGCATATTAAGGTTATAAAGCAAGGAAGGTAGAGCAAAAAATCAGGTACATTTTGAGACTGTTCGTCTTTAGTCATTAATAATTGAATTGTTAAATAATAATTATTAGATAATAAGAATTAAAATATATCCATCATATCGATGAAATTTGACTTGTTAAAATCATTTCTACAATTACTACATAAATATTTCTGTCAGAAACCTTTCGAATTTATTTTGACTCAGTTACTATACAATCAAAAGATTAGATTATCGTGTGTATTACAATTTAAGGTACCTTTGACTTACGGTTGTGACACTCCATAAAAGATGTTGTAACCTGGCGATCGTTATCAAATCATGGCACTGAATAGTCAAATGTTTTTTTATCATGCTGATTGGTGTAAAAGAAATAATATTAAAATCTACGACATTCTCTTGCATTTAATTAGTGATTAAGTCTAGTTTTGTTATTTAATAATAAAAAATTAAATTTTTTTGCAATTATATGGTAATTAAGTTTGAGAAACTTACAAAACTGCTTGTAATTGTGTAATTTGAATGACCTGGCAACTCTGATAATATCTTGTAGTTACTAGTAATGTGATCGATATTTATTGTAGAGTAATCTGTTGATTTATAATTTCATACAATGGTCAATTCATCCGATAAATTATATTTAATGTTCTGTTTATGGAAATATAATATCTTAAGCAATGAATAAAATCTAAAATGATTTTCATTCATTTTTTAATTTAAATTGAATAAAGAATGATTTTTTTTATAAAAACTAACATATGCACAATATTGATTGCAGAATTAACTACTTTATTCAAAAGATCTAACTTGCAAATAATTATTTTGCACTAAAATTTATCATAAAAGCTCACGAAAAGTTTATCGTGGCTCATAGATAAATAAAAATAAACTAGTTTTGTTTAATATATTCTAATAAAAGCAGGAATTGTTTGTTATAAATAAGAAGCTGAACTCATTAGTCCTGTCAGTATTACCAAATGGTGCATTTTTCTAGAGGATTAAGTGCTGTAGAAGGCGCACAAGAGAAAGCTGTAGCAAACTCTGGAAAGTTTTGCAGCATACCGTTGATCCTGTATTTACCGTTTGTGTGCACATCCGTTGCTATTCGGCTTTTGGCACTTTCATCGGAAAGGTAAGAGCAATCTGATTGAATATTACCTAAAAAGAACTGCTGTGATTGAGTCAAATTAAACCCAGGAAGTAATTCATCTCTGTTATTATTTGATGAGCCAGAGGTTATTGTATTATTATTTATCCATTTCATATAGGCATCATAGCTAAGTTTGACCCCGCCATTATCCGCTATGTTCTCCCCCAGCGTAAGACGCCCATTAATGTGAAAACCTTTCACAGGTTCAAACTTATTGTATTGATCGATAAAACACTGAGATCTTTTCTCAAACTCACTGGCAGAAGTTTCTTCCCACCAGTCGAACAAGTTTCCTTTGCTGTCGAAATGTCTACCAGTGCTATCAAAACCGTGCATCACCTCGTGTCCTATGGTATTGCCAATAGTACCAAAAATGATGAATTTGGGAAAACCAGAACTATAAATTGGTTTTTGGAGAACTCCTACTGGCAGGATTACTCTGTTTTCGGTTGGTGAGTAAAATGCGTTAGCGATGGTTGGATTTAAATCTAAGGGAATTTTACGCTCATCGGGACCATTCTTGTAGGTATCACGTAGTTGTTCGAGTAAAAACTTTTCACCATTGATATCGTTTTGTAACTGATTATCGGTGATCAGCAATTGTTCATAGTAATCATCGAGAGCTGAAGTATTCAAAATAAAATTTGGATAACCAACTATATAATCAATAGCTCTTGCCTTTTCCTCAGCGGATTGCTTTGTTTTTTCATCCATCCATTCATTGTTAACTAATTTTGCGATTAGTACTTCCTTAAATGTTTCTATCATATTCTCAATAATTTTCTTGTCGTCCGCTGAAAAATATTTTTCAACATAAAGAGCCGCAACTGAATATGGTAGAAATTTAATTGTAGATTGGATACACTCTTCCCATTCCGCTGAACTGCTGGTTAAGTCTGCATTGTTTATTTTCGTATCTTTTAATACAACTGAGCTTTCTATCTCCGATATTGATCCTGATAAAAACTTTCTAACAACATTCCAGACAATAAATGTAGCCAGTGTTTCCGGGTGGGTATTTTGTATTAATGTTATTACTTTCTTAAGTATTCAGGCGACGTGATAAGATTAATGTTTTCAGATGACGGATTTTCAATACGAAATAATTTACTAATTTCACTCGATAGATCCAAATATTTTTTTCTCATATTTTCACATTGATTTTCATCTAGAATGGCTTGAAGTTCTTCAACGGTCATCACATTGTAATATGATCTTGGATCATCTCGATCTTCGCATGACACAAAAGCCTCAGCAATAGACTTCTCTAACTGCCACAGGTTCTCTGCGTACTTCTTTAGATCCGTTTTGTTTGCTACATACAATTGTCACCACTTTGTGATTTAATAATAAGACTTTATTTAATGTATAGGCCTATTTAACACCTCAAAGTCTTGAAAAGCATTTAAAATGCTCCAAATTAAATTTTCCTGAATTTAATCAGCAACATTATTCAAAGATATAATTTATTATTACTAATTGGATCAATTGATAATATCTCTTAAACACGTATCCTAAGTTTACGAGACTACTTATATGTAAAATCATTTTATTTTTATAAGTTAATGCTAAAAGTTTTAACGTAATAGCGTCTGTAAACTTTGAAATCAAAAGTTAAAGATTGGGTTACTTTTGAAATGATATGCTATTGGCATACTAAATTATATATTTATATGTAGTGGTTATTCAAATAAATTTGAATAAAGAAATTTATTTATATATCATGCTTACTGATACTGTATTTTGATCAATAACAACATAACATTATTGCTATCTCTTACAAATTGTAAGTATTATTAAGCACAATTTACTGTGTAATGTTTTTTTGGTATTATTAAATTTAATCCATATTTAATGCATAAATTTCATATTATTATTTTTAATAATTGTATTTAGTTGCCATCTATAAATAATTTTTAGACACTAGCAAATAAAAAAAAGAAATTATACATTCACCTCCAAGAAATGTGCCAACATTCATGAAAAATGCAATGTAATTATTATGGTATTCCTCTTCGTCAGCACCGGTGTAGAATGTTTTAGATTTCAGTTGCAGCCCTGCTTGGTTAATCACAAGGATAGTTTGTGTATTATTTTTTAGATCTTGCATTACTCCCAATTTAAAAAATGGCACAGCTCCAAATGACCATGCTGCCCCTAACGCCTCGCTGAAGTTCCACTTTGTTTCGTCCCATTGACCAGATATTGGATCAGACGTCACAGGCCATGAACTAAGTGATTTAATAAGTGCGAGAAGTTGCGAGTTTCCTTGTTTGTTGTTTGTCACATTCATGCAGGTTGAATAATATTCTTTCGCATTTTGTATAGCTGTTGAGTGTTGCCCTTTATAAATGTTTCCTGTAAACGTTTAAAATAACAGTTATAACATAATAGCATTATATCACAAATGTATGAATATTTATTACTTATTATATCATAAAATTCTAATGTAATAAATTTGTAACTAGAGCAAATAGAGCAAATTGCTTTGTATAATTATTTTTTCGTAAACAAGTTCAGTTAAGTATGCGAAGTTTGACAAATTTTATGAAAAATTATAATTGACATTAATTGTTATTGTTATTCCTATTGCTGTTAATGCTATTGTTAGATTAATAGGTACAAATGTATAAATTCATGTGAGTAATTCTTACTTTGATACTCATTCAATTATAAACAGTTACTGTATCAGATAAGTCAAAATTTAATACCGTTATGCGTGTTCTGACATTGCAGTTGTAATGTTCCATGATATAAAATATTAATGCACTAAACGAAAATTGTAATAATTAATGTTCTAGTAAAAGTTGTTATTGATTTAAAGCACATAGTGATTGTAATAATCCTTTAAATTATTATTTTTTCATTATTTAATAAAGTTTTATTGATTTAAATGGTTTCGAAAAATGTCTGTGCTAAATATTGCAATTATTTTTCAACTATGACATTAATAAATTGACTATTAAATTATTAGGTATTGTGTACGTCATTAAAAAAGTTGACACAATTATTATAATATGAATAGCAGAATTAAAAAACTGAAACAGTTGTTCTCTTTAAATGCGTATTTGAAGTTCTCTCTATTGAAATACTTGTATTTATATTTTTTCTGCTACTATTTTGTGTAATTAAACAAATGTAATAATTATTAATAGGCATCTTTATCTTGAATCGATTTTCATTAATAGTTTAAATATAACGTATTTCTTTCAATACCAAGTACAAACCTGGTTCCTCAAGAAGAGCTCGAATGCGTAAATTCGATTGTTTTTGTACATCTGTGAAAACATGGGCGTAGTCAACAGCAGGATCCATCTGCTTATCTTCTACATACTGACCACAGGCATATTCGAAAAAGTCCTCGCATGGGTCTACATCAGGTTTCATCATAGAAAGCATTCTTCCGGCCATCATAATACATTCAGGTGTAAGACATAGATTGGTATCCCTAGGCGGTTGATTTTCTAACTGATGCAGATGAGAAATAATTTTGTTGACATCTGTCAAAGCAATAGAGTATCAAATTAACGATGATAACATATAGTAAGCCTATATTTCTTGGTATATCAATAAAAATAACATAACTTCTTCCGATATACAGTAGTCAACTTTAGTTAGTTTTATTTGTGTTGTCGTTTTTATTATTTACTTTTATGTTATATTGCTATTTATGACATGCAATATTCAGAAAAGAACTCCATAAAACTGGTGGTTTTCTTTTGGAACCAACTGATTAAGGAAAGCTAATTATTACTTGAGAGCTTTGGTAAATGAATTAATTCGAATTTTATCTAATTTTTTGATGAGAAAATAATTTTTTTAATTTAATTTTTTAATTATCAATCATTTAAGGTCTGAAATTTAAATTAAACGCATTATTTCATATAAATAATATGCAGATAAGTAATAGTTTGAACAAATATGGAAAATAAGAATGTGGGTGACAAACATTAAAACATTCACAAATTATAGTTAAAAAAACTCGTGAGAAACTCTCCCAAAAGTTCCCAACACTTCAGCCGCATTTCCACACTGCACCGCCACTCTTTGCTGAAGAAAGGCGTTGCTTTAGGAAAGGAGCGGATCATGGATCTCCTGAGAAGATGAAGATTCGTCTAACGAACTCATTTACGAAGGCAAGACTCGCCGTGCCCTAGGAACCCAGTGTTTCAATCGCTATGAGGTCAAACTCGAAAGAAAGCAAAAGCGACGTACTTGGACGGCTTTTTCGACTCCGCTGCACCCGACTCTTCCATCGATCTCTTCACGTATGAAGGAGCTAACGTGTCCGGGCATGTGGCATCCCAAAGAAGGCATCTGTCCTTTGACCATGGTACAAGCGTAACACCTTCTGATCGTTTAGAGTCTGAGCGCATCAACCCCGGTGGCTCTCGTAGCACCGCTATATCGACGCTCTGAAATGCCTACAGTATGACATCGTCAAGCATATTGTGACGTAGGTGACCACCGGCATTGCATTTGCAAGTCAAACCATGGTGAACCAACTTGTCAGCTGATGGGCAGCAACAGCACTTATGATGCAACACCAATGGAGCCCCGAGTCGAAGGACCACTGCAACTTTAAGCAAAACTGTCATCCCGATTTAGGCGAAGTGATGCAGAGGACAGTGCATTTAGCCAGATACCAGGGCTAATTGAACGGGATGCCATAAGACGTGCAGCTGTGCAATCGCAATCATCGACCCCTCAAGCATACTTTCTGCCATGGCAAAAAGGCATCCGCTGCTGCTGCCACTGATCTCCTTTCTCAATTTCTTTCCATTGACGGTGAACACGCAGAGGGTGCCAGCTGCAGCGCAATGCGGACTCAAATCCCACCCCATCTTAAGGACGGAGGCAGGCTTACTACCATATTGAAGTTGATAGGTCTGTGTTTAGAAGTAATGCCAGAAATGTTCGAAGTGTTGCATCATAAGAAACTAGTTCATAACTGAAAGAATACGGAGCGGTGAAAAGAAGCTTTGGGTTTGCGTAAGCATTCTTCGGGAAGAAAGGGGCAGAGTGAACTGGCGGGAAATAGGGGGCAGAGTGAGGTTAAACGACTCACCATGAAAGTAAAATCCTCCTTTTTACACGCTAGTGCTCTGTCCACACTTGTTCCATACTGGATTGGTGCAGAGAAAGAGAATGCCTCGTTGTATTTACAACTATTTGCACCGTGGGTCAAATGCACAGTAAACTCACCAAGAAAGTCAACGTGTTTTTTTTATTTCTGGCAGAACAATTTACTAACATCGATCTTTTTAAGCTCTATAAAATTAATAGTATTGTTATTTTACTACTGATATTTTTGCTTACACCACTCTGCCCCAAAAATAATGTTCGTGGTTTCAATCCTTAAGATAGCGATGTACTATTTTTCAATAGGTAATAAATAATATTTTTGTTAATTAGAAAGAAATTTTTGTACCTTTCAATGCCTGATTCAACGCTGGAACTGATCCTTGGTTTGAAGATCTTACTAAAGCCATTAGTGTCACTCCCACAATCAGGCCCCATGGTAGATCTGTCATTATTTTAATTATTTTTTTCTTATATGCGGGAAAATGTTCCTTTAACAAATAGCAAAATGAATGGCTTGTGAGTCCAGAATGGTAACTTTTATACATCTAAAAATGCAGGCTGCCAGTAAGGACCTAATTAAGATTTAATGATAAACTCCTTGACTTGCCTCCCATAACGATATAATATAAGAGTATATGCTAATAAGGAATTGCTTAATATGCGAGATTAGTCATATGCTTACAACTATTAAACTGCCGATAAGAAAATTAAATTTAATGAATGTTCAATAAAAGTAAGTGTAGATGTAATCAGCCCCAAAGGATATTAATGTTCATTTATTTGGGCATTTTTAAAAGCTCAGCTGCGGATTTAAGGTTTCTTGTAATAGATTTACTCTGTAAGTAAGCATTAATCTCATTTTTGTAATTTTATTTAAATGTGATACATTACTACGTATGATTATTTAAGATTTAAGGCTAAGATAATTACATTTAAATTTCTTTCAGTATATCTTCTTTATTGAATATCAATTACAATTAAGTTATCAATTTCTATGTTATTAATAAACTTATAACATAAAAATAATAAGACATATTTTGATCTAGATATGTATATTAGAATTATACACATATCTAGATCAAAATATGTAGCTAACATATTTTGATCTAGAAGCTGAGCTTTTAAAATTGCCAAAATACATCACATACTGTAGAAATCAAAAATTATAATTATTGTAAAAACTAACAAAGTATGAACATGAAAATATTTTTTGTTTCATCTTTTATAATGTTAAAAATATTCTGATTGTGTTATTATGCTAACCGTATACAATTTTATGATGAGACGAAAAGTACGGTCGTATGGTTTTAGACATTTATATAGTTTTGTTTGTTTCTTTTACTATTAGGTCTTTTTATTCTCGGCTTAAATGTTATTTGCTTATAATATTGCTCATGCATTTTTGTTTAATAGTCATCGATGTTTTGTAAATTATTTTTTAAACACTTACTCAAGTATCTTCTCTTATTATTGACGACATAATCTATGTGGAATTTTGTCAGATCAGTATATCTTTTTGCAATATATTTTCTTTTCTCACTTAACACCTGCGTGATCATCGCTACATCGTAACTTGCTGTTTGATATGAATTTTAAAATTTTTGTAATATTATGCAATTTGTATGTTATCATGTTTGATAAACTGATAAAAAATGCTTGTAATTATGAACGTTTAGTGATTAAGTAAGTAACTCTGACTATGCAAGGTAGGGGATTAGGTGGCATATTTACCCCGGTTCTCCTCCGTATGCAGACAATGGTTTTGGTTGGGGTTTTGGTGCGGGTTAACAAATGATTCACTGTTAATCGATAGATGGCTCTGTGTAGATAACTACCAATAACCCTGTGACTTTTTCTTAATAACTACT
>JAQIXG010006311.1:0-10452 GCA_034700105.1 Oconnorella tubifera
GTGGTCTTTCCTGATACTGAGGGACGTCTGCGACATCGTCCCACGATGGTTAAACAGACGTTAAACTTTTATTGATTGATTGATTGACGGTTACGACTTTTATGAAAATTTATTAGGAGGGTCAGTTTACATTGTAACATTGGTGAGTTTACTGTAACCTTAGTCCTAGTTAGCGCCATTCATTGTCTTATATTAAGAGTTTAACTGATATATAAATGTTCATATTGATAGCTTTATTAATGTTAACAGTCACAAAGTCTCTTAGTTGTGAAGATCATCTTTTATTTTAAGTTGATATGCATAATTTTTGTAATTTCATATTTTTATATTAGCTTGACCTTGATTCAAACCTAGATCTGTCGGTCGCGAGTCACATACTTTACCCGCTTGTCTAATCAGTTTTACTTGTAATGTAATACTTTATATTGGTTTTGCTCATATGCGCGAATGAACAGCTATGCGTTCTGAGAATTTAATGAGTCATCACAGTCGAGACGCATGACTCCAGATCCCTGCAGTCCCTTCTCTGGAGTCCAGACTGTGGTTCCCTTACATGCCAGGAGTCCATACTCCAGCTCCTCTAGACGCCAGGAGTCCAGGCTCCAGTTCCCTGAGAACCAGAAGTTAAGACTCCGGTTCCATTAGATACCAAGAGTCCAGAGTCCGGTTGCCTTAGACACCGGGAGTCCAGACTTCGGTTCCACTAGATACGAAGAGTCCAGACTCCGGTTCCTTTAGATGCCGGAAATCTATAAAAGCCAACGCACAGTGCTAGTCAGTAGCAGTGAGGCTCGAGAAGTGGAACATGTAAGGTGAAACGTCGTCAGTCTGTATAGTAAATTGGAATTGTGCGCAAGTATCTGCGATCGATATTTGCTATAGTAAAAGTGTTGAGTGTTGATTATATGATAGTTTTTGAATAAATATACGAGATATATCTATAGTTTCTTCAGATATAAAGTGTGGTTCTGGATTACTATCGGATTAATTCAAAATCTGCTGAAAATTAATTAATTTAATAAATATAGTTAAAAACTTGCATTAACTGGCTATGTAGCCGGTTTTTCTTAAGTGTTCGAATCCATTTCGTAAGTTGTAATTAATAAACTAATAATTACTAACAGTGACTTTTACATTCGGATAACTAAGATTATGATTCATCATTGAGTTACCGTAATTTTTATTTCGATGTCTTGTATAATATGTGCTTAACCTTTAAATCATTGTATACTCGGACTAATTATAATTTACACATTCGAATTATCTGTATTATCTAACTGTCTTCTTTTCTTGCAGGTGAGCTATATTTTGAATATAGTACATTAACTTTGTTTCTAAACAATCTGTTTTCTTGTCTTGAAAATAATAAGACATGTAATTTAGAATTTAGTTATTTCTAAGCTTAAATTATAATGGAAATATTCGGAAATATAAATTATAAGGCAGTCAATAATAAAATTGAAATAATAAAGATATTTTGTATTTTTTGAGGTCGTCATCTAGAGAGACCCTCTCTAGTTTCTCTAACAGCCTCCGAATAACAGTTCAATATTGTCTGCATTGAATTTATCATTATTGAATTTCTTTTTTTTAATAAAGTGGTAATTTCTCTGCTCACATTTTAAATTTAATATTTTATTTATAAATCTTATATATTGTATAACTCTCTATGCGCATTATATTATTATGCATGAACTGTTATTTAAAAATAAACGACGATAATGATGATCACGGAGTCCAGACTCTGATACCACAGACTCTGGAGCCCAGACTCCGATACCACAGACTCTGTGGAGTCCAGACTCCGATACCCAGACTCTGGAGTCCAGACTCCGATACCCAGACTCCAGAGTCTAGACTCCGATACCACAGACTATGGAGTCTAGACTCCGATGCCCAGACTCCGGAGTTCAGACTCCGATACCCACACTCTGGAGTTAAGACTCCGATACCCAGACTCCGGAGTCCAGACTCCGATACCCAGACTCCGGAGTCCAGACTCCGATACCCAGACTCTGGAGTCTAGACTTATGAATCGATGCAACAAAAATAATAAACTGCAGAGAATAGCCGGTGCTTTAGATGACATACGTCATTATCTGTGACAAGATAGTGATGAGGGCAGACAGCCTTGTTAGTACCTTATCAAGACCCTCATGTCTTGGCCAACAGCCTCCTATGAAACAGCCTTCCCCTTTGAATCAAGTGATGAAGATTCAAGACATATAGAAATGATGGTAACTATGGGGCGTCAGCAAGCGAGGTGCAAGAAAACTTTTTTGATTTTTAATGTTTTGTCGTTTATCAATTGAGTTTGAGTTTGCAATGCTTGTTCAAACCATCAACTTCCTGTATATTAATTTTCACATTACTTTTATTATTATATATATATCAAATTGCATTGCTCATAATACAAATGTTTATTTGAAATGCAACAGTTGCATAACATCTTCATAAATACCAAAAGTCCAGTTTAAAAGTTCAAATTTAATGAATTGTAGTAAGTTCCTCAATGATTAACCAAGTCATCAACTGCATACAAATACGATGATTGAGTTAGGGTTCACTCACAATCTTCAACAAGGTCTTAAAGACACACGCATATCGGGATTAATATTGTTTCCAGTATCTGTGATTTTTTGCTGGATCTTTTATTTGCTATTTTGTTCAACCTATTGCATTGCTATTTTCATGAAAATTGATATGATAGTTTCATCTTAATTTTTATTCCGTTATCTGTGATACAGAAAATAATTTATTTACAGCGGCTAATAAACTCACGCATCATGACGCATTCACCTTGTTTAAAAAGTCGGTTAAAAACCAAAAACTGAATTTAAACTTGAATGTAAGACAGTCATATAGCGTTTCCAAACAACTACTGCCAGGAAGAAGCAGAGCTTATACCCGAGTCTGTCTAGGAAAAATTCATAACGATCACAGGAAAAACATAAGAAAAATTACCTTCGTAAATATAAACTGAGAAGAGAACTAGTGACACTATGTAGTGTAGAAGTGCTTGTATGTATGATCTCACCTTGCAGCAGTTGAGGATCAGGAGCTACACCAGTAGTTGATCCAGTTATTATAATTGCATCTGTAAGAAACATTTCTGCAGCTTGTGCTGTCTCTGCTATACTGATGTCTGATGTCAACGCATGGGAACTATATAAAAACAATGTTATCATCATAAATACATCAAGTGTCAAAGGTCATAAAGTGTCATGTTGTTTAAAACTCAAGATATATTCCACTCTTCTGATATTTTCTTTACTGTCACATTATATATTTTACATCCAGAAAATAGAACGTCAATACAATAATACAGCAGTGTATGTGAAAGAGATAAACTGGAGGCCCTAATATACCATGCAACGATTGCATGACTGGTACGACGTCGTGCAATCGTTGCATGGCATTTTCCTGAATGCTAGATACACACAAATGAACGCGTGTCAGTGAATACTATCAATAACAACACCATCAAGTCTAAGACCGAGAAACTTCTAGATACAAGTATCATATCTGTATGACCATGGGAACAAGCTAAAATAAGTTTCACATTGGTCACTCCGTCCCAAAGTTTGACCATATAACCATAATAATTCCCTCCAACACATCCCCCCCCCCATGCATCTCTGTCTAAGTGTCTGTCTGGTTAGACCAGAGGTCATTGACCTCGGTAAATGACCTTGGGTTAGATCAGAGGTCATTGACCCAGGACTCTAATACCAGGATTATACAGCGGTTTGTCCCACAGTCCATCCTGCCATTAAAAAATATCTAAAGATTGAGTTACTATAGATCTATTTAAAATTCATTCCTTTACTAAAGAATAACAATCAAGTCAGTATTGTCTGTAGTGAATTCTATTTATCAGAGATATCCTTTGAATATCATCAGAAGCTGCACTATCCTTTGTAAAAATTCAAAAATTGATTTAATTATAAAAACAAGAACAAAATTCATGCAGATTGACATTTTAGTTTGCATCTAGAGTCTAGACTGCCATGCTAAGACTAATTGTTAGATTTTTTCTGATACTTGCCTGTGTTTCTTTTTGATATCTGTAAATATAAGAATATTTTCTGCATCAATATTTCTGCGATATCTGGTCAATTGAGCGGCACATGACTCAGTGTATCCCTCATCTCCTATATGTGCAAAGACCCAGCCTTCAGCACGAATGAAATCTAAATCTATTCAACATTACAGTCATTCTATTAACGACAGATTACAATATATCACTTATTACAATACAAAATAGACATAGGTAGTATGTTTTAAATATGAAAATAATTTGTAATTATGTTAGTAGAGAAGTAGTTAAAGAGCTGGACTTGGGCGCAACAAGCTCAGGTTCGAATCCCGGATAGTTAACTATTTCTCTAACTTGCTGCACCCTTTAGTAAGTTGCTTAAATTGACAGCTATGCCCTAGTTATCAAAAGATAACAAAATAAAAAATGTCTCGGGAATATAGTCCTAAAAGTTCCCACCACTGATGCTGCATTTCCCCGCTGTACGCCAAAGGAAGGCGTTACTTCTGGAATGTGTTGGACATATAATGGATAATCTGTATAGGATCTCCGGAGATAAATAATACAATGATATTATAATTAATGATATTATAATTAATAAAATTTATTCATTAAGCTAATATCCCAATACATCACAAAAATAGAAAAATATATCAATGTGAACAATTTCATACATAAGATGTGATAACTCAATCAATAATTGTTTAGAAAATGTAACATAATGCATCATGTATTTAACGGTTTTGGTGAAATACCTGCAGCTTTTGCAACTGCAAGAGCTTCTTTATTAGCACTAGAAAGTATTTGAATGCCTAAAGGAATATTAGGAAGCTCCCTTCTTACAGCCGCAGCAACGACTGCCATAGCCGCTGTTGTGTCTGGAGCTAATAACTCTTTTTTTAGCCACGGTAAATCATGCATGTTTTCCAAGATGATTCCTTCCTGGTGATAACAATATACTTCCAATTATTAAAGGAAGACAATACTAGATCATTGTGCTTATAATCGGTAACTATGATTTAAGGGAGATCTTAGTAAACAAATTCTGAGGAAATCTCTGAAGAAAAAGACAATAAAAAACAGCCGATGACTAAAAGGTTATAGCATATGACGCAATACTGTCACCCGGAGGGGTGGTTATACCTAACAACTTTTATTAGTAATCTACACCATTCATCCGTGTAATTCTTGCTGCACCCTTTAGTAATGTGCTTAAATTAATAACTACGTAGAAGACATCGTTCATACAATAGGGTAATCTAGGTGTTAAACTTAACCATAATAAGATATAAACAAATTCTATACAATTTAGACATAGAGTTCAATGTCTCTCCCCTATTATAGTGTCATCTTCATCCATTAGTAACATCACTGACTTGATTGATGAATGAAAATGTATACAAGAGAGCTCTGTCAAGCATTATTATAAATATTAAAACAATATATATTTATATATAATTTTATATATTTATACATATATGGGCATAAGGGTTATACATATTAAAACAACATGTATACTTTAACATTCAACCTACCAATCCAGCATCATGATATATGTGAGCCTCATTGCAAGCAATACGTGTAATATCTTTCATAGAATAGGAGCTTTTAGGTGTCCCTAAAAAGTATTAAAACATGATACATAAAGTCATTACTAAATCAATTATACACATATAGGCCCGTTCACATTGGCCAACAATTTGCTCGAGCCTCACAAGCGTGCAAGAAATCGTATCAGCCGACACGAGAAAGACATTCCAATGACACTACAATGACATTTTTGATGCGTGTAAAAAAATGTCATTGGAGTGTAGAGCAAGGCTATTCAATTAGATTTAGCACTGGGCCAAACTTGAGAAAATGGAGATGGCTGCGGGCCATCACCATTTATGTGGGACGAAGCGCTGAGCCAAAACGAAGGGGGGGGGCGATTGGACGAGGTGGGAGTAAGGCTAAAGTATATAGTAAGTATGATGGAGCCCTATATATATTAAATTTAATAGTAAAAGACAATAATAATACTGTCTGCCTAGAAAAGATAATCAATACATGCAATTCTAATATTTTATTTATTTAGTATTTAGTGCTTAACTTTAAATATTTAAATGTAAATTTAACTGTACATATATTTGGTACATTTATTTTAAAATTCAATCAATGTGAGAAATGGCATTTACGTTTTGAGATACCTTAATAAAGTTTGGTTGAAACGAAGTGACAGCAATTCATATGTAAACCTGCAGCCTATCATTGTCATTGACAATGATAGGCTGCAGGTTTACATATGAATTGCTGTCATTGAATTCCAATTGTTTGTTCTAACCACAAATTCTACAATTAGGCCTACATTGCTGTTAGATCCAGCATGATATTTCTGGTTTTTATTACTTTAAGTATAATAAAGCGTTGATTACTAATGTCGTAGAGGTCAACGAGAATACAACAATCAGTTATAGCAATAATGAAGGAAAAACATGTACCAAGATAACTCTGTAATCAACTCCGTAATCAAACTCTATAATGGCAATGTTATAACAGCAATCAAGCAATTCCCTGCAACATCCACATCGTGTCAGAATAAGAATGATAATTCCCATCTAAAAACCTACAACCAATGCTTTTCTACACATTCATACTTTCGATTGGAAATCTGGCAGGAAAACATTATGCTTCCTGATTCAATGATAATATTATAGTTGCACCAAAACACAAAGTCAATCTGGACCGATAGAACTGTAACAACAAGCGAACATCACAAAGACAACAGATTACGCGTTCACGAAAATAGGCACAGACAGCGCTTCGAACCAACGGTTAAAGAGAATGAACGCAGTCACCCACACGTAAAATAACAGTATCACAATTAAGAGCAGGGAATGCGGAGAGACGACGAGAATCAACGCGGAACTAATAAAAACAGACAATTAAACAACTTGCGGAAATCAGTTAGCGTATTAAGTGTTATACAGCTAGAGAACGGGATCAGTTGGACATCAACCAGTCAGAGAGACGGACAGAACCAGTTCAGCATTCAACTCAACTCAACTCGACCAGAGGCCCTGACCAGAGACCAGAGGGATAGCAACCACTCTTTTCGGAGAGAAGAGGCGACAGTGGCATAGAGTAATTTAATAATAGACTTTAAGATTAATTTAGGGTTTAATATTAGGTAGGAAAAGCCGCTATTGATAATTTAAAAAGATCATTAAGTTAAGTTTAGCAATTAGGGACTTTAAGTAGACTATAGGTTTTAGGAAGACATTGTACAGTAAGACGTAAACTTTAATCTTTAGGGTTTTATTGTAACCTCTGATCTTTATACTTTTAAATGTTGAATATTGTAACTGCAGAATTCTTCGTGTTTTAATATATTTTTAATATTAAACAATAAGTTCCCCCAGCATTAAGCTAAAACTAAATTATTGAATTGAAATATAAAACGGAGTTCTATCCTCCATCAAGATCCCCACATTCTAATAAGTAATTTAAGACAGAGATCATTCGCTGGTGGGTTGGGCTACAATTCCCTAAGAATATATTCAAATTAAATATAATCAGAAATTATTTAGTACTATTAGTGACCATATCCAGTGGCCTGCAATCTACTGACGTATGATACTAATAAATACAAATCGTTAATGCTCTTCGTATACTTGAACAACAAACCACTTTTGAAATATTAAAAATATCAACTCTAAAAATAAAAAAAAGTGGATTTTTCAACATTTTTACAATCCTCCGCGAGCCAACTGCTAGGCCTTCACGGGCTACGTTTGGCCCATGGGCCGCTAATTAAATAGCCCTGGTGTAGAGTCTCGGCCAACAATCAGCTAAGAGTCGGCCGACACAATTTCTTGCAAGCTTAAAATGTAACGAGCAGCAAAATGTCAGTCAATGGAAATGGCTCTATATCAATATGAGTGCAATTAATTTTGCTCGTAAAAATTTCACGTGGGAGCTCGTGAAAAAGAAATTGCAGCAAGTTCTTTATCACGAGCGTCCACATGAAATTTTCACGAATAAAATTAATTGTACGCACATTTCTATAGAGCTATTTACATTGACCAACAAATTTCACGCGTGAAAATTGTCTGAAGAGCTGCTTGTCAATATTCGACTTTTTCATTGGACATTGAAGAAGTTTGATTGACATAATGATCTCAATGTTTATTCTGATCAAAGTAGTCAATGAATAAACAATGGTTTGTTTATGATTTAATAAATTATATATAGGCCTACAGATAGTAACATTATTTTACAACATATTTACTAAGCAAATTTAATATATAACTCACAAATGACCGATAATTATAATTAATGATAATGAAATGCATTCATTTAAAGCGTTGGGATATATTTTCTACATTTTTTTTTACTAAGAATGGGAACGAAAAAGAAATGCATTTACATAACATTTGATACATCAACAATTGCAAAATGTAATTTCTATAATGATCATCGTTTTTTATCTTATAATTTTGTAATCAAAATTGATTGTATGGTCGGCTGAGTCAACCAAAGGGAGTACTCGAGACTTGTAATATTTTTGATCACTTTATCAATAGTATTAATTTTTTTTACATATGAACAGTTCACATTCATTTATTAAGTGTATTAACTAGATTATTGCATCATTGTATTACAATTAAGTCTTATCGTCCAATTAACCTTAATTTAAGCCCTTTTAGACTTAAACTAGTTTAGATAGGCTTAGGTGGTTTAGACCTAACCTGCCGACCTAGAGTCATAGCTGTGTGAGTCGTGCGTGTAGGGTTGCAGCGCGACTAGCTGGACGTTTAGATGTGTCTAAGTTTTTCTGCTGACAAGAAAAAGATCTAGCACGAGGTTTTGAACGAGTAAGTCAGTCGCAAGAAAGAAAGTTAGTCAAAGTTAAGTTAAAATATTCAAATAAATCAGAGTTATATTTAAGTAACTGTTAGAATAGTGTTCAAGTGTATAGTAATAGATATAAGGTAAGATAAAATTCTATCATGAGGTTTTAAAGAAGTAAGTCGAAAAAACGAAATAAGTCTCTCTCCACAGTGATAAATGATCGAAAGTTGATTAGAAGTGTGATGATGTAGCTATTAGCGAGGTCTTGGCTATGTCTTAGCAAGGTCTTGGTAAGATCTTAGCGAGGTCTTTGTACAGACCTGAGACTGGAGACCGGAGTGAAGATAAAACTCAAACTGTAGGTATTGAAATACGAATCTAACAAGCGTATTCGTATGTCAATGCAACGTTGTGTTTAGGAATTACAGGCTTGAAACGGTAAGAGTATAGCAGGTACATAGTCATTAAGTCGGCAAGATACAAGCGTCAGCGAGTCATTGGACACCGATGCAAAGAGGGCAGTGAGGCAAGGCCCGTCGGGGCATTTCAGTCAGACCGAGATACCACTAGTGTGTGCTACTGTGTACTTTTGTTTACAAAGCATTTAACAAATAAAATCATATTTAAGAAATAAATAGTATTTCATTGTTCAATTCCAATAACAGCAGTAGCACACATAAAATTCCACCCTCAGCTAGACATGAGATCAATAGCGTGATGGGTGTCATATGTAAGGCCTAGACATGATCTAGCGTATTCGTCAGACTGAGATACCGCTATTGAAGTTCGACGAAATTTTTGCATGCATGAAAAATTGTCATTGCAGTATCTTTCTTGTGTCAGCCGACACGAGAAAGATACTCCAAAGACACTCGAACAATATTTTTCACACATGCAAAAATGTCATTGGAGAGTCAACCGACAGTTTATTTGTTGTTTAATGGCACGGCAGCACAAGAAGGCTATTTTATACAAAGAATTAATATTGTCTAATTCTAAAGAACTTTAAAAAAATAAAAAATAGCACTTCAACAGCAATGAAATACAACAATTTATCAATTAATGATCATTAAAAGATATTATAATGCAAGGCAGTGGATATCATAATAAAACAAATGATAAAATACTGATAATATTAAAAATTGATATTTAATAAACACATAAAAACGATTAAATAGTTATAACAATAGTTATTACAAGTACAGATAAAAACAATACTAATAACTCTTTACTTAGTTTCCAAATAAAAGAAACTCAAATTTATTGTATAAAAGTGTTTCATGGAGAAAATAGGCAATGCTGACATTGACAATGGATCAACATTGTCAATGTTGCTCAGATTGGCTCAGATAGGCTCAGATTTTTTGGACGATAATGGAGTGATATTTATATCACAAAATAAAATATTTTCTTTTTAATATAATTCTAAAACAAATATAAATAGTTAGTTGCTAGTTAACGGCAGTTAAATAATTTGCGAAGGAATATTTCGTTTCATTTTACTGTAGCATAAATAAGCGTTTCTTCTTTGAAATGTTCTATATAGCATATTAAATAAAACATGAGGCACTTACTGTTAG
>JAQIXG010006312.1:0-10451 GCA_034700105.1 Oconnorella tubifera
ATAAAGGTACCCCCCTCCCCACTCCACTCCCCCTGATAAAAATATAAAAATATATGAAAACAGTTGAAATATTAAAAACTGGTTTTATTTAATGTCATACCAGTCAAAGAAGGTTATTTGTTTTTGTATTGCAAATTGAGTGACACCAGACAGGTTGCATTATGAAATTTAGCTTTGAAAATGATGGGGTAAGCCAAATACAGCAGGAATTAATTTCTTTTTCTGAAATGAAACCATGAAAAACTTATATTGAGCTGTAGTTTGTATAAATCAAATGCTTGATAAAGGGTGCAGCAAGTCACCGAATGATTCTAATAAAACCAAGATCTTAAAATTATTGACATCTTCACTTTATAGCTTTGAATTCTTTAAAAAAAATGTAATCATACCTAATGGTGGGTTGCAATGGCGGAGTAGGCCCCACGGGGGGTACTACTGCCCCCTGATTAGGATCCATCGCCCCACACCCCCTACCATTCAGCATGGCCTTGGGTAACGCACCGCCATTTAGATAAGCCAACTCTTGTACTTGACTCTGAGTTATATCATCGTTATAATCCTAGAATTATTTACATAACACACTTTAAGTTATAAAAAGCAAAATTAATTCAGTATTTTGAAATATATTGAACAAAAAATTGAGAACAGTGCTAAATTGTGCAGCAAGTAAAACGAGTGAAAGTATTTTCAGTGCGTAGCAAGATTTGAAAATTTTAGAATCAAACTCTTGTGCTGAAAATTAGCCTACTGCAGCGTTAACCATTATAGATATATACAAAAGATATATCTTACATTTTAAAATAATAGTTTTATAACTGAAATAACTACTTGTAACAACTTCATGCTCAGATATCTAATAGATGATTACGCTATGCTATTAATTGAATTGGAAGATTTTGTTTCTTTGCAACTTAAAAAAATAACATACGGATTACCGTTGAGAATAATATCTCAGATATAGTTAGCGATTAATCATATTAACTAAAGACTGCAGCCAATAAATTAAATATAAAAGTACTCCTCCTTCAGGCCTATTGCGTTCAGAAATCTAAAACAACAAATTATCTTAATGACGATTCATCCCAAAGTCTACAAAGATCTTCAAAATATGCCATTTAGAAAAAATTAATTTTCTAAAATTCAGCTTAACCCCCTGAAATTAATTTCTGTATTTACCACGCAAAGTAAAAACTTCTACCGGCACAAGATGACGTCTTAGAACATTCAACGCTAGGGAAAGTTTTCTATAAACGTCAGTAGGAGGACCGAACGCTTCAACATACACATGCAGCGCTTCATTTAGATGAGAATACTTGCCACCTTGCTGTCTTAATGTCTCTTCCTAGTGATGCAACAAATCAATCCATCAAACAGCAGTAAATCAATCAATAATTCAGATTATAATCATTGATTTATTATAATCAATCAATCAATGAAATGATTGGAAGATTGTTGGACAGTTATAGTAGAAATTCAGACTGATCTTTAAATTTACATTTACTTTATACGATTCTTAATACTGATGACATTTTAAATAAGAAAAAATCAATAAGCTGACTGGGTATCAACACTAAATACTACCTTGTTTTTATCTCTCATTGACCCGTGACCGCATACAGTCATAGAGCAACCGGTTTCTTCTTGAAGTCGTTGTAAAGTGTTTCCTTTAGGTCCAATTATCTTACCAATAAAGTTAAACTACAAGAAAATCATCACAATTACACAATTCTCAGTTTAATATTATTATATTATCAATATTAAATTACATATCTGATGCTAATTAGAAAATGTCTTCTTAATGTCACATCAGCACAAAAAGGTTACTTTGGGACAGCGCTGGTAAATGTAAAGATCAAATGATTTTTCCGAATAATGACAGTTTTATTGCTTAATATATGCCCTTTATTTTCTGCCCTTTTAATTTATGCGCTTTAATTAGTGCATTCAAATTGTATGCGCTATATTTAATGTTTTTAAACATTATTTTGTGCATGATATTTAAATTTTTTGCATTTTATTTTATACCCTTTATTTTATGCAATTATATTATCCGGCAAATTTAATGGCAAAATAAAACATTGCCAACCTTTGGGAATTCTAGAGCAGGAACTCGCACTTTTATACCAACTTTAGTCGGTCGATCATTGTGCAGGTCTATCAATTTATCTTTATTTAAAGTCACTTGATTGATTTCTAAACAAATTACAAGTCAACAGATTATTAAAAGTTAGTCATTATGGCGGAATTGTAATTGTTACTAACGCGAATTAGCTTCAAATATATTTGTTTAGACGTTTTAGTACAAAATATGATTTCAAACAACAGCTAGTAAAGTTACGATGTCCAGGATTCCTATTTTATGCTAGTGATACTTTTCAGATATATCAGATGTATCAATTTAAGCAACTACTAAAGGGTGCAGCAAGTCACAGATAAATAAGCAGTCATAAAGATTAAACATTGTAGCCTACAAACTATAAATAGTAAGGTGATTTCAATATACAACATTCAATATAAATACCACGAAACAACGATGATATCAATGATGCGAGTTAGTTGCTTTACTAATTATCATCCATTAAATGCATTTCCGGTAAATAAGTTCAACAAATAAAATACCCACCATAAGATACAAGCCTAATTGAGTGGGGATGCGCCTCACTGCTAAGAGATTGCCTTTCCGCATTTAACTCCTGGACGTATTTGGTCACGTGACCGTTTTCATTCCGCTGTCCCTCGCTGCTATTATAAGGGATCCATGCTTCCTCCGTGGACTGAGAGTCGTCACCGCAATGCAAATAATTCTCCATATCCAAATATACACCGATTAGTTAGACACTACAGTGAATTTTATTTCTTATAATTATTATAAGATTTATAATTTTATTATTTTATTGTAAATGTTATTATTTCGAGAATATAGAAAATTTGGCTTCCCTTCGGTTTCGCACCTCACCGACTTAGGGCTAGATATGGTTTAGGATTATATTTTTGGTTTAGATTGTAACTAAAGTCATGATTAGGGTTATTGAGACGAATCAGACGTAGTTTGCAGTTATATTCATATAATTTAGTTTGATTTTTATTTGTACACAATCGCCAGTTATTGAAGAGAATTTAGCTGATTTTTATTTATTTTTTAAAAATCGTTAATTTATGAGCGATAATTAAAGACACACGGATCAAAACATCATTTTTTTTTCAAAAGTGCGCGATGTAGTTTGAATCTCATGATGAGAATTGTTTCATTATATATATTCCTCATCCTTTGCTGTATAACAATATATCTTAAATAGAAAAATAGAAATAATTTCAAGTTCTGCCCCCTTCAATAAACGTTAACTGCTCAAATTATTGACATAATAATAATGTCGCTATTTTACCAAAATCCGTTTTCTTGAGGAGACCCCCTCCTCAAGAAAACGGATTTTGGTAAAATAGCGCACTAAATCTCATAATTTCGATATTAGAACTATTACAAAATTAAATAAATCGCAATAACATATATTATAATAACATTAAGAATAAAATTGAGCATTGTAACCGGTATAGCGTGTTTAAAATTACGTCAATTTGTTTATAATTAGCGGCAAAAAGATTTGTACGCGGATTAGATATTTCAGCAAAATTTAACAACAATGCGAAATTTTGAATTTTTTTAATTGTAAATAAAAATTAGGCGAAATAATTATTCAAGAGGGATTTATTTTTCCGTCCGTTATTTTTTCATTTCCGTCCATTATTTCGAAGCATTCCAGGGTTTGACCCCCTCTTATTATTTAAATACAAAGATTCTTTCGATTCTATCATAAATCTTTCCTAAGTTGGAGGGTTCCCTTCTTGCCAGGGGGAAGAGGGGGTTCGTGACCCTCATCTACTTTCACCATGTCGGGGGGTCTGTTGGACGACTGTCTCTCCCTATTCAGTTCAAGGGATTTATACAAGGTATTCGAGGTTGATAAGACGGCCACAAAGACTGAAGGTAACTTTTGACATTGACTTCTTTAACTAATCTTTTTTAATTGACTAATTACCTAATTTTAATTGACTCTTGTTACAGTGGAATTAGTTAATTTGTAGCAATTTATAATGAACTGTTTTGCTTATTTATTAAAGTTGCTAGTTATAAATTTTTTGTTAACTATCTACTAAAGATCTTCTGCTTAAACTATGAGAAGGTAATTGCTTCTTATAGTTTAAAAAAATACAATTTTCTATTTTGATTTTTCAGTAAAGAAGGCTTACTACAAGCTTTCTTTGGCTATACATCCTGACAGAGTTGAGCCGATTGATCGTTCACAAGCCACGACTAAGTTCCAAGTGTTGGGAAAAATTTACAGCATTTTATCTGATGATGACAAGAGAAAAATTTACGATGAAACAGGTCAATATATAACTTAGTATTTATAATTATGTATGTACATATATATATTTATTTATTATATTTTTTGTTATATGATAATTAATATTATGCAAAGAGCTATATGGTTATATAATGCTAAGGCATTCAGTTATTCAATGATTCAATAATTTAATGATTTAGTGATTTGAGTATTTTCATTAGATTTTTTATTGACTGACAGTTTGATTGACTGACTGATTAATTGACTGATTGACTGACTGATTAATCTCAAACATAATTGGTTTTATTATTGGATCAAAATTACAAGTAATGACATTTGATATATTATGCCTGTGTATATATATAATGACTTTATAAATGTTTGATCATTTTGATTAATTTATTTATAGAGTATCTTAGCTAATTGTTACTGATTGATTAATCGATGTGCTAATTGAGTGTCTCTGGTATTTATTGATTAAATGACTGATTAATTGACTGACTGATGTATGTATTTATTAACTGATCGCTGATTGTTTAATTGATTGATTGATCTGTTCGACAGACGCATATTGATCTGATTGATTGATTTTTGTGATTGATTTACCATGATCAGGTTCAGTCGATGATGAATCAGTGCTTGAAGATAAAGATTGGTTCAATTATTGGAGACTTCTTTTTCCCAAAGTAGAAGTAAAAGATATTGAACATTTTGAGCTAAAATACAAAGGTTATAATAATATATAATACTCTTGAACTTTCTGCTCTAAATCAAGTTTAAATGTTTTTTCGAGTACAAATTTGATATAAAACATTTTACTTTCAGTTTTGATTTCTTAAGATGTTATTAAATGATTATTTAAATTGAGTCGATTTTTTAACAATAATGGGTCATTGATTAAGGTTATGTTTATCGCCTGGATTACTATATTTTATAAACAATATCAAAGACGTAGCCGTTAATTTAATAAACGTCTTACTAAAGGGTGCAGCTAGATGGAGAAAATATTGAGCTATCCGGGATTCAAACCTGGACCTCTCGACTTCGAATGGAGCGCTCTAACAACTTCTCTAATGGGCCTTGACGCTATTATTGACTTTATTATTGATAAAAGTCAGCATCATGTTTATAGGATTAAATTTATTCTAGGTTCAGCAGAAGAGTTGGCAGATTTGAAGTCAGTTTATCTGTCGAGTAAGGGAGATATGAATGTTATCATGAATACTGTCATGTGCGCTACTATGGAAGATGAGCCGAGATTTCGGCAAGCTTTGGACGGCTTGATAGCCACCTTTGATGTGCCGGCATTTGAAAACTATATCCATGAGATTCCTGCGAGGAAAATAGCTCGCAAGAGAAAGGTTTGATTGGATTGGTGGATTTATTGATTGGTGGATTTATTGATAGGCGGATCATTTGGATTCATATTTTATAATATTGATGTTTTGATTGGTTGATGGATTGATTGGATAGTTATTGAACAATGATTCATGCAGTTTGTTTGATTGATTCATTGAGGGATTGATTACTGATTGATTGATTGACAAATTAATTGGCTGGTTTTTTGTTGGAACACTTGACTATTATATTTTCTACATTATCAGATGTTTTTATATACGACACAATAATAATTATTCTCTTATTTCGTATGGATGTACAATGCTGTATCTGTACATAAAGTATACAAGTATTTAACTCTGAAATTTCAAGCACTTCTGACATTTATTATTATTATCATCTCTGTTAGACAATATTTCTGCTGTTATATCAGGCTGAGAAAGAAGCGAAGGAAGCCACTCTTGCGTTAAAGAAGATGAATAAGAATGACACAGATCCCAGTCTCACGTCTCTTATAATCGCCAGTCAAAAGTCTCGCGAAGAAAAAGCTCATGACTTTTTTGCCCACCTCGAAGAAAAGTACTCAAAGGGCAAGAAGGCAAAAGTTTCCTTTGAGAATCAGACACAGGAAACGAAAGGAATAAAGGAAAGAAAAGGGAAGAAGAGCGAAGGGAAAGGGGGAAAAGGGGGAAAGAAAAAATCTTGAGCAATAAAACATTGGTTAGATAGGGATAGAACTGGACAAGATCTAAGAAATTGTAAAATATCAGTTTTATGAATTTGTCATCTTGCATTAGGTTATTTTAAACAATTTATTGAGTTGAGTTGATGTAAAAGATGTGTGATTTAATCACAGATATCTGCTAATTTAATTATTATTATTAGTGAAATTCATTTTTAGTATTAAGGTTCAGCGTTAATACCAAGATTTGTATTTATCGAGTGATGAGAATAATTAGTATTAAATAATAATCTTGTGTGAATGATGCAGCAAACGTATATTAAGCTTAACTGGGGTTTTAGTCAAAAATTGACATTTTTGATATTATATGGTACAGAAAAAAATATACAACTTGCTGCGTCTGTAGTGTGATGCTGATAATGTTGATGTAATTCAACAGTTACATTTTCAACATCATCTTCTGACTGTTGCGCAGATACTTTTCAAGTTCAGAAAAGTTTTTTCTTAACTTAAAGTTTATATTGAGTATAATTTTAATTAAGGAATAATTAATTACAAATTAAAAAAAACAAACACCAATTCAACTGTTTATTTTTACGCGTTTTTTTTTAACAGACTATATACATTATTTACAGACAGAAAACAAAAACATCTTATTACTACAATTATTTGACTTGAACATTTAAGGCCAACTACATATTCACTTAATATACTAAACTTAACTAAATTTAACTGATGCAAAGCCGTAGAATACAACAATGCCCTGTTTATAGATTGAAGAGTAGAGATTAAAAAAGTTGAAATAAAGCAATGCAAGCGGAATACGTGGTAGCGCATAAATATAGAGCTTGTCATCTACTGCTGATTTTTTTTAGCCAAGCTTGGATAGTACACCCAATGCACAGCAATAAAGAACACTTTTGCGCTGATGTGACGTGAAGCAACGAAGAGCACGAGAGCAATTTAAATAAATTAATTGTATAGAAATTGTCACCACAGTCAAATGATTGGAATTTTTTATTTGATAACAATTAACAGGAGAGCTATTTTCATTTCATTCCTCAGTTTTATAAATATAAAAGTTGAACACATTATATTTAATGCTATTTTAGAACTTGATCACACAGAACAATAGAGAACTCAAAGTAAGTTGGGATCAGTTATGAAACCAACAGTCAAATAATAAATTCACATATTAAACTTAGATTGTCAATTATTTCCACAGAAATAAATCATTCAAAAAAGGTTAGCGATTTTAACAACAATTGATAGATAATATTTGTGCAAAATATTTATTTTGGGGGATAAAATCGTTAGTGCCCCTTTAAAATTAATCATACTACTGGGATAGTTTATTCGGAATAATTTATGATCAAATTATCGATTAATTTAAAAATGACGCAATTCAAAAAACATTTTGAATTTCACAAAATAATCCATTTTTACAACACTCTTTCACACACTGTTCACTATCATTCAATTCACTACAAATAATCTTGAATATTTATAACGGTGTTATTGGTCTAAATTTGCGACTGTAAATTTTGCAATACACAAATATTAATAGCGTGAATAATAACAATAGCTTTCTCAACATAAATTCAAAATCAATTCTAATATAGATATTGAGAGAGACTCTGCTGATGCTCTCATCCATCATCATGTATTTCATATAGCAACATTCTAGCATTCGACGTTGTTATTGATTAAGCACCCTGTCCTTGGAAAAAAATGTCCATTACTTTCACAATAACTGACATGTCAATTATTTTGAATTTTTTTTTTAGATTATACATTTTCGTACTCATTAAGGATTCTTGATCATATGATCATATTGACCAAATGACCATGATCAATCAACTGATAATCAATCAACAAACTGCACTTATCAACGTCATGTCAACTGAGCTTTAAGAGATAAATCTTACTGTCAAATTCTTATATTTTTAAAACTTTTAAAACAATAACCTGAAGAGAACTTATAACTTACAACAAACTATAAACCAAATGAGTGCATAAGAAAAAATGAGAATAATCTATATATATACAAATGTTGCCCACAAATGAAAAACAGCAATCGAGTTTTATAACATATAACCAACCTTACACTAAAAAACACTTGTTTCTATACGTACCAAGAAAAATTTACAATCCAATTTACGTAACAAAATGTTTAGAAGTATTAATAACTCCAAAAGTAAGTCGCACAGAAATTCGTTTTACAATATAACAGTCATTTTGTCAATTAATGTTTCGTGTAGTTTCAAGAAGAAACTAGCATAAAACGGACTAATGACCGTAAAGAATAATGATCTAATCACTGGTGCAAATAAAACGGATATGCTTAAATAAGTGCGAGTATAAAACTGCTGCAATAGCTTCATTTATACAAACTTTAAATGAAGCGGAAACAAATGATGTTACAAAATGATTGAAATCAACTAATTGACATTCCTTAATACTCGAATATTCACAGAATCTGAAAATCAAATCGATTTGCTCTGAAAAATATGCAATGCAATTTTATGGCAAACATAATTCAACAGTGTCATTACACCAATGCCCTTATTTTGAAATTTTATAATCTTAAATCCAACCCTTTTCATTAATTAACGTTAAGCATAACTTTTAATGACGACGAATTTCAGATGGATACCATAAAAACTAACCCCCCTATATAAAAATATGAAAAATCAGATAAAAACTAAAAAAATCTCAAATTTTAATCAGTTTGCAGAGAAGGAAATTTCATATCTAACAAAATTTTAACTGATTTTATTTTATTTATCGTACCCTGAACATAACTGCATTAAAGACGAAACAAAACCCAAAATATAAGTGAAATATTGATAATCACGCGAAACTCAAACCCAAGAACCCCAAGTTGTAATTCTTCTTACCGCTTAGCTAACAAGCTTCAACATTTCCCTATATACTACCCAACTACCACTAAAGTTTAGTAATCTTTATATGCAGCCCGGGTTTAGCACTTCCTTCTAATCTCGGAACAACTGTCCATTCCGGATCATTCTTACACTCATCATCTTCATCCGGAATAGAAGAACTACTTTCCGTCGAACTATTATATCCCTCCTCCGCAACATAATCCTCCATCCGTCTTTCCCTCCCCCTCTCCCCCAAATTCCCATTTCTAGTTCTTACATCATCAACTTCATCATCTAGCGGAAAATTCCTAGGTTCCCATCTATCTTCTTGAGATTTCTCAATGTAAGAATTTCTACGTCCGTATGACCGATTCACAACATCATCGGAATTTCGACAGAAAAAATCCCCTGCGCCTAATACCGCGTTACCGCTACCCCACGATGATGATAACGTATCGCTGCGACGGATCTTCAAATGGATACCTCTAACGTCTTCATCGACATCAGATTGACATCGTGAGTTTACTATTGAGCTAGTCAGTAGAGGGAAGGCAGTGGACGGCTCGATAGTGGATGAATCGAGGGGGGACTGGGGAAGAAATACAGGGGTGGAGAGGGAGTCGGTTTCGCTGCGATTTGATTGGCTACGACGTTGTAGGCCGCCGCCTCCTGTCGGATGAATTTGTTTACGTTCATAGATTTCATAACGGAGATGTCGTGAAGAGAAAGTCTCGTCAGATAAATCTTCAATCTGAAATATTTAATTTTGTTTATTCGCTTATTTATTTAATAATGTCACAACAGCACAGAAAGATTATCGAGTGATAAGTTGTATACTTGATTTGCAGAAATTAGATACTGATACACTCAAATTTTTGAATGGTTTTTGTGGATTAAATAATTTTTATGGGCAAGCAAATATTACTCTTGAACTTATGTAGTTTAAAGCAAATTATTTCAAATGCAATTTTGAATAATCTCAATAAAATATGAAACTTCAACTAACCCTAATGTGAAAACTATCATTTGTGAATGACATTGAAGATATAACTATCAATTTAAGAACCTCGTTAAAGGGTGCAGTAAGTTAACAAATATTACACAAAACACGAAACTCAAACTCCAAACATTTGATTCTAAGTTATTTATTTATTTTTCACTTTATTATGTTTGTACTGCTTATGAGCGAATAAAAGATATATA
>JAQIXG010006313.1:0-10451 GCA_034700105.1 Oconnorella tubifera
ATTTATTCATCCTCTCATTTATTCATCCTCTCATTTATTCATCCTCTCATTTATTCATCCTCTCATTTATTCATCCTCTCATTTATTCATCCTCTCATTTATTCATCCTCTCATTTATTCATCCTCTCATTTATTCATCAATCCATCCATCCATCTATCCAACCATCCAGTCAGCCATTCATCCATCCATTTATCCATTCATCCATCTATCCATTCATTCATCCATCCATCTATCCATACATCCGTCCATCCATCCAACAGTTATAATCAAGTCTTATACAATAAACCGCATTACTAAAAAATGACTAAATCATAAAATGATGACATCATAAAATGATGATGACATAAAATGAGTGAGCTCACTCACAATGATGACATCACCAGTAGACTTATGTCCGTCAATTAATAACTGAAGAGCTTCATAAAGGAACATCAGCTCAAATACGCGACTATCATTTGATCCTCCATCTTTCCCCTCTGACTAAATTAGGCAAATACAATCAAGCCATCAATCGATCGATCACCCAATTACTCAATCATTCTATCAATCAATAATCTAGTTACGAAAACATACCATTAATCAATAGATCAATCATCCCGTTAAAAAATTAATCATCTCATTAATCAATCAGTTAATCAGTTAATCAATCAATTAATCAAAAGAAAATATATGTATTATCTAAATTAAACATAAAAAATGAATAAAAAACCTCCGAATGAATTTTTTCCGCAATTTTCCAAATTTTATCCCAAAGCAATTTAGCTTCTGTAGAAAATGGCGTCTCCATGGTAACATGCTTTCCCTCTTGCCTGAGCAGTTCCTAAAGACAGACAGACAGAGAGACAGACAGATAGAGAGATAGATAGATAGACAGACAGACAGATAAACAGACAACAGGGCAGAGAAAAGATACAGAAATATATATAGAGACAGAGAGACAAATAAACAGACAGGCACACATACAGATAGACAGACAGTACAGATAAGCAGACAGACAATCAGATAAACAGACAGACATTCAGACAGACAGATAGACAAACAGATTATCTGTTCATTGCTGTCACTTACATTGGTATAGTGTATAAGTCTGTATAGAACTTCAATGTAATGATCATTGACCATGTGCGATTTTCCTAAAAACATGTAAATATACTCTAAGTATAAAACTAATCAATCAATCAATCAATAAATCCATCAATCAATCAGCCAATCAATCAATCAGCCAATCAATCATCTACTATAATCCAACTAGTATATATCATATAATACGGTAATTCAGACATTAAACTGAACCCAAACTGATAAATTAAATATTTTTCCACCCACCGTGCGTGGGGTGGGGGTGGTGGGTGGTGAGGGACGCTAGCCCTTTTAGTAGCGATTCACGGGCGCGGTGAATCAGAGCGACACCAGGCTTGCACAACGTAACAGTGTCACACTGTGTCAAATAACAACATAATGTTATTCGCTTGCTGCACCCTTTAGTATTGAGCTTAATTCAACATCTATCAGAGTCTCTGCATTATTATTATTATTTCATAAATTAATCTCTTTAATCAAAAGATTATATCTAGTAATCTTTTGATTAAAGATTACTAATAATCTTTTGATTAAAAAGATTATTTAGATATAATCTTTTTAATCAAAAGATTATATCTAAAAATCACACTCAAATTCCTAAAGGTGCAGCAAGTAATCACATTTCCAAAACTCAAACCCTCACACCCAACTTCCAAGTCCAACCGTCAACCACTTATCTAACAATCCTTAAAAAAACAAAACACTCCCCGCCCAAAAAAGAGCAGAAAACTAGACTCACATGCGGGAGGGTGATGTTGGATTTTTTTACAGAAAAGAAAGATATTCTCAAAAGGCATTGAATCAAACTAATTTGAAATTCGACGTCCGTCGCTATAGCAACATGACCTACGAGTGACCCCAACGTTGAGACAGCCCATTGACCTTTGGCATCTAGGTCAATGGGGTCATGGATCAGTCCATTTATAGCAAGAGGGGTGTCAGGTTGATTTGATTGTTGATCGCTGTGATAGGAAGAAAATAGATATTGCTAATGTCACATGAGCACAAATGTGATGGTTATAATGACATGTCTACACAAATAGATTGTTAATTTGTGTGTTTGAAAGTCACATCAGCACAAATGTGTCCGTTTAATGATAGAGAGACAAATAGATTATTAATTTTACGAGTTTAAAAGTCACATCAGCACAAATGCATCTACTTAATGAGAGTTGGTTTACTGATATAATATTAACATTTGAAAACTGCTAGAGATGTAAGTCTATATTTATTTATGCTAAAGGGTGCAGCAAGTTAAAGTTCATGATGATGATAATGATGATGATGATGATGATAATAATGAAGGTAATGATGACCTTGTTGTGACTCCGTTTGCAGTTGAAATAAGAAAGAGAGAAAAGAGTCTGCAGCCCTCAGAGTTGAGCTGTGTTATATGGAGGGCAAGAAAATGTAGAAAATACTCTAACTGATAGATTGATTAGTTGATTGATTGATTAGTTAATTGCTTGGTTGATTGATTAGTTAATTGCTCGATTGATTGACTAGTTAATTGCTCGATTGATTGATAGTTAATTGCTCGATTGATTGATTAGTTAATTGCTTGATTGATTGGTTAATTGCTTGATAGATTCATTTGTTAATTGCTTGATTGATTAGTTAATTGCTTGATTGATTGATTTGTTCATTGATGGATTAATTGATTGATTAGCTGTGTTGATGGCTTAGTTGGTTTGTTGCCTGATTTATGAGTAACTGACTGATTTATTGATTAACTGACTGACTAATTGACTTATTCACTGATTGATTCATTGACTGACTAATTGATTAACTAATTGGCAGACTATTTGACTGACTGACTGATGGATTCACTGGTTGATTGACTCATTGACTGATTTATTGTAGGACTGATTAACTGACTTATTGACTAATTAACTGACAAAATGATCTATCAATCAACTAAGTGACCGATTCATTGACTGACTGACTGATATACTAAGTAACTCAGTGACTGACTTGCTTACTGATCGACTTACTGATTGACTAATTAATTTGCCCAGAGATTAACTAATCAATTATACCATTATACCAGTGACCGCTTGTTTGATTTAACGATTGACTGAATAATTAACTAAATTATTAATTATTATTACTATTATTATTATTTAATTAAATAAAAAAAAAATTAAAAAATTTCTTGTACTTTTGAAATGACAGAAGCGACGGTGCGTGATTTAGACGCGACATCAAAATGACGCGAGACACTGTGCACGGTGTCGCTTGTACAAGAATGTTGCACCAGTGCAAGTAGCACCGCTAGTTGAATCGCACCGTTGGTGCAAGACGCGACAAAATCAACCAGATTCGAAGCCTTTAAAAAAAAAGAAAAAATAAAAATAAAGAAAAAATTAGGGGGGTGATAAAAAAATGGGGGGAGGGGGGAAAACAAATAGGGGGGAGAGGGTAAAAAAATTATGTAAGCCGTTTAAAATGGGCGAAAATTAATTTTAATTTTAATACTTTTTTTTTAAAAGTATTTAATATATTATTTATATTTATATTAAACAAGTTGAATTAAAGGGCGCAAAGACGTACAAGCTGATTGGCCGCCGCGTACAGAGGCTGATTCTTATTGGACAGATTCCTAACCAGGCAGGAAAGCAGTGCGGGAGATAGCACCTGATTTACCTGAAGTTTAAATTATAAAAATATCGCTTGCTGCACCCTTTAGTAAAACGTTAATATTATAGCCTACAATATAAAAATATCAGGTTAATCTTAAAGATTAAAGTTAAGGGTTAAGGTCAGGATTTAGGGTTAAGGTTAGGGTTTAAACTTAGGGTTAAGGTTGACCTGATCTGGTAGTCTGACCAATTTTAGACCAAATGGGACCAAAGAGAGACAGAGAGACTTCTTAACTTTGGACTCAGTAGACTCAAATACACACTCTGTATTATCATCATTATTATCATTATTATCATCATCATTCATAATCACCATTATCATAATAGTTATCATCATTATCATCATAATCGATCATCATCATCAGTATCATCATCATTGTTTTTACTACCTACTCACAAATCATCATTGTCATAATCATAATCTACTCATCGCTATCATTATCATCATTATTATCATTATCATCATCATTCATCAAATGACAAAATGACCGTAAATAGCGATATCCCAAAATGCTTTGAAGTATTTTCCCCCGTTCGTTTCCATGGCAGCGTTCAGCAGACCAGAACAGACCGGATGAGCCGTGGGCAACAGGGCCGCAGCCTGCTACAACCAATCAAACGCGAGCTTTCGTTTCAATTATAAATAACCAATAGGAAATAATACAAGATATTAGCTCAATATAACTGATGTACCCTTCTCTCAAGCCTACAATCTCAATCTCTGATATTAAATCTAGAATGTACCCTTCTACCAAGCTATAGATTATCATCTTATTCTCACATCTTTCTTCCTGATGTACCCTTCTACCAAGCCAACAGTTTATCTTATTCTCTCATCTTTCTTCCTAATGTACCCTTCAACCAAGCCTACAATTTATTTTATTCTCTCATCTTTCTTCCTGACGTACCCTTCTACCGAGCCTACAGTTTATCATCTTATTCTCTCATCTTTCTTCCTGATGTACCCTTCTACCGAGCGTAATAATTCACAAAACTACAATTACATACAGTAAAAAAACAAACTCCAATTACCGATATGATTCGGCCGAATGTCTTCATATTATCCTCAGTAATAATACGTTTTGTATTCCAATGTGCCAACAAAAACTGCTTGTCTATCTACAGAACGATCATTTTTCCCCAAAAAACCACGATTTTCCCCCCAAAAAATTCAAAAGTTTTTGGTTAAAACTTCAAACTACACACTTGAAACAATAAAGTTCCAGATTCAAATCCTGAGTTCATAAAATTTAACTACCTTGCTGCACCCTTTAGTAAGACGGATTATTATACAACTGCATCATTCAAGTTTACAAAACTAACGATAATCTACTCAGTTGACTTGTTGCACCCTTTAGTAAAACATATTATTCAACAATTCGCATAATACTATAAAATCTTGTGAAAACAAAATAAAAAAGAGTGTCAGATTTGAACCCCCCACTTACCAGTTTTAAATTTCTTGCAGTGAGCAAGAGTAACAAAGTATCGGCGTCACATTTGTCCCAACCCTTCGTGAGCTCTGATTGGACGGAGGGAAATATATACCGCTTAACATTGGTGCAATCAATCTAGAAATAAAGAAATTATTTACAAAAATGTACACGTTTATATACGATCTATATGAAACAAATGCATTGTACTGCATCACTGAAATGACTAGTGCGTCTGATCAACACCATATCAAATAAGCCTCTTCTTGTTTCATGTCACATCAGCACAAAAAAACATTGCTGCGTATAAACCGAGTGATGAGTGAACGCTTCATTCTTAAATAAATAAATAAATAATTTTTATCTGGGAATGACAGGGGGTGTGGGGGGTAGGGGGTGGGCGGGGAGCAAGCGCGTATAAAACTGACTCATTTATTCTCAAATAAAAATTATTTAATAATCAAATATAGAATTTAATATTATTTTCCATAATAATGTCCAAACTATGAAATCTAAAAATACCTTAGTCATAATTTGTACGACACTTTGGATACACAAACAGGAAATACTTCTTTTTTGTGCTTTTAAAAACAAAATGACCGATACCATGTGACCTATTTTTTCATTTTCAATCTGTCAAAAGATAAAAACAGAATCTTTTCTTGTTACGTCTTACTAAAGGGTGCAGGAAGTTAAATTTAATGTCAGGATTACCGTATTATACGATGTCTCAGACATAGCTGTCAATTTAAGCGTTTTACTGAAGGGTGCAGCAAGTTATATTTAAAATAACTAATAAATAGATTAATTTAATTAAAGAATTAATTAATTAATATGGAGCCTAATGTACAATTGGTTAAAAGCAAATAAGAGTTAGGATTGACCTGGGTTATTAACTTGGTTTTGGTTATGCAAAGATAAACCAAACATCTACCCAATAGAATAGAACTGGTTTCCTTTAATAAATCAATCAATCAATTAATCAATCAATCAATCAATCAGTCAATTAATAAATCAAATAATCAATCATTTAATTAGTCAATTAATAAATCAATCAACAAGTCAATCAATCTAATATATGCATCATCAATCAGTCAATCAATCAGTCCATCAATCAATCAGTCAATCAATCAATTAATCAATCATTCAATCAATCAATCAATCAATCAATCAAGGATTGCAAACCTTTTTAGAATCAGATTTCATTAACGGCAATTGGTCCTCGATTAGTTTTTCAAAATCACAGAACTTATAACAAGAATGAAAAGTTTCAAAGACCTAAAAAGAATATAAACAAGATCTTCATTCCTCACTCAACGTCACATCAGCACAGAATTTTTATTCGTCACTTAATGTCACATAAGATCATTTTATCCGATGGTCAATGACCTCTATAGCCGAGAGGTCATTGACCCGCTATAGAGGTCATTGACCCCCAATAGAGGTCATTGACCCACTATAAAGGCCATTGACCCGCTATTGAGGAAATTGACCCAATATAGAGGTCACTGACCCGCAATGGAGGTCATTGATCCGCCGATTAGATAAAAAAGAAGAAATAAGCAGATAGAGAACCTGAGATAGAGCAAGCAAGTACCCAAGCCTAGCACTCTTCCTATTGGACGCCAGACCACGAACCAATCGCTTCGTAGTATAGTCTAACTCTTTGCACGATAAAGTTTTATCCTTTAAAATAGATTAATTATTAAATGTTATAATTAAATAAACAAGAATTTAATATTTCCATTATGGCTTAGAAATAAGAAAAGGATCATCGTCTTCAAATTTCCTTTAGATTATCTTTTAGGATCTCTATTAATTATCCTAGATAGTGTACATTGTCTAAAGTTAAGGAAATTTTATCAAAATTCAAGACTTAGTATTGCATACATTTAACAAAAATGAACGAATATAACGATTTTAAATACAATAAAATAATAAACGAGAAATAACATTGTTTAATTTACAGAAAGGGAAGTTTAAAATATTTGAAAATTATATTTCTATCCGAGTTTTATGCAGAACCAATTTTATAGAATAAATGATTAACCTCGTCGCCTTGTTTTATTCGTAAGGCTTCGATCAGGCGGGACGCCGCGTCGATCCGCTTATCGTCCGAGTGCTCGGCGAGGTCCCAAAACGTCTGAAGGATTCCCTCGTCGATTTCCCTCGTAGGCTTTTTTTCATTTTTATTTTTTTCATTTTTTTCCAATTTTTTCTTATTTTCCCCCATTTTCGCCTCCATGCTTTCGCAAATGTCGACACTGCCAACAAACTGTTGCGCTATTATTAGATTGAAACTATTTGAAAAGGGATTGATTAGGGTTAGAATAAAGTTAGATAGAACTATTAGTTTTAGTTTTGATGAAAGCAATAAATATTGCTTTTATGTATCGTGTATATTTAATTATATACTTAATCTTTAGTTTACAAGCATATATAAATATATAACATTCGGCTTTGCATAATTTAACTCTTTTTATTATTTTTCTTCGTTTTATGTTAATATTGTATTGTATTTAATGTTATTTTGCTATATTTTATGACTAACTAAAAACATCTATGTATAATATATTTTCATAAAATCATATTTTACGTTTAAAATTCATATTTATGACATTATTTGTAATAATGAGTCGAATAATAATAATAATAAGTCGAATTGAGAGATGAACCCAAATTCTGACCCTTGCACCTAAACCTCAACCCAAATCCAATTACCAATTAATAACTATCTTTTTTTCATACAAATGTAATAAAAAATTGTGTACTGAGGAGATGGGGGGGGGGGGGGTCAATTTTTGCATTTTTATTATTTACATTTTCACCTATAGAACAGGACGTAGAATATTTTATTTATTTTTGTAATTTAATTAATTTAATTAGATAATATAATTCCCTCGTCGCCTAATTATGTCCGCCCTCGCGCGCCCCAATCGCCCCGCCCCTCCCAAGCCCACACCCAAGCCAGGTACGGGGGGGGGGGAAGAATTTAGAGAAATTAATTTTTATTTTTTGATGTAATAATATTTCACTTCCTCATTGATAAATTATAAATTATCACTTAAATGTCATCGGATTAAATTATCATCTGATTTAATTATCATGTGATTATGTGTGAATTTAATGTGAATTTAAGCGAAATTAGAATGTGTTTAAAATGTGTGTAATTTGCAGGTCAAGTTAAAGTCGTACGGGCTAAATATAAATATGACGCGCAGCAGGTCATCATCATCTTCATCATTATTATCATTATGATTATCATCTTTATTATCATCATAATCATCGTTTTGATTATCATCGTTATCATGCCGTTGTACCCTTTTACCAAGCCTATAGTTTTGTTATCTCATTTTCGTATCCTTTTTCTGATGTACCTTTCTCGCGAGCTTCGCAATACGTTCTGAGTGTACTCTTCTCCTAGGCTTTGCATTATTTCAAGCGCGTACCCTTCTCTCAAGCTCTTCTCATTACTTTCTGTGCATACCCTTTTCCCGAGCACTTGCAATCTTGTTTCAGACTGACGAACTAACGTTTGACGAGGGAGATCTTCTTTATATTCTTGACATGACTGACTCTAATTGGTGGAAAGCCAAGTGTGAGGACAGGACCGGGCTGATTCCAAGCAATTATGGTACAGGGGGGGGGGCAGAGGGAACATTTTTAAATTAATTAAAAAATGATTGAGGATATTGAATTTAATGTTATCTTGTTTAGTATATTAACTGATCGAGTGACTGATTGATCAATTGACTGACTGACTGACCAACCAACTGACTGACTGACTGATCGACTGACTGACTGACTGACTGACCGATCGACTGACTGACTGACTGACTGATTGACCGGCTGACTGACTGATCGATTGACTGACTGGCCGACTTGACCGACTTACTGATTACTGACTGATCTGATTAACTGACTAGTTGGCTGATTGACTGACTGACCGACTATTTGGCTGATTGACTGACTCGTTAGATGGTTGATTGACAAATTGGTTTACTAACTGACTGACTAGTTGTATGAACAATTGACTCACTAGATGATGACTGACTGACTAATTGACTGAATGATTGTATTATTAGTTGACTGATTGCGATTGACTGACTAGTTAACTGACTGACTGTCTTACTGACTGTCTGTCTGTCCATATTTGATTCCAGTAGAAGAAAGCATGGAATCAGTGGACAATCCACTCCATGAGGCGGCAAAGCGCGGAAATATTAATTTTCTTAAAGAATGCGTCAACAACAGAGTCAGTACTAGCATTACATACGTTACATTGAATATAAGTAATTTACTGGTTAAAACATTATGTAATAGTTTATATAATATGTAATGTAATGTAATACATATGTAATGCATTACGTTATGTAATATGTTATGTAGTTGTTTGTATAAGAGATTATGATATATATTATGTAATTTGTTAAATAAATTGATAAAACAAAGCAATTAAAAAGGTTGTCGGGTTTTTAGGTGTCAGTAAATGGGTTGGACAAGGCCGGGTCGACCCCCCTGCACTGGGCTGCCCATGGGGGGCACGTTGAATGCCTTCTTCAGCTTTTAGAAACACAAAAATGCGAAATCGATGTACAGGTATAAAATAAATCAAATTAATTCGTTTTTATTCACCAGATGACAGTCTTATTAAATTTTTATATTTTGATTCACTTTTTGCAATTGACTGGGTTGAGGGGAAAGGGGGGGGGGTATAATTTTTATGAGAATTTTTGCAGTGTATTTTAACGTCGTGTTTTAGAATAAACTTGGTGACACAGCTCTTCATTCGGCTGCATGGAGGGGCCATGGGGAGGTGGTTAGAATCCTGCTGGAAAAAGGTGACAACCTTTTTTTTAATTTTATCAATTGAATTTTTTGAGGTGTTTTAATTTAAATTAAATTGAAAGTTTTCTCGGAATTGTACACATCCTAACGAGGTGCTTTTCTTGATGTACCCTTCTAAGCCTACAGTTTATCATCTTATTCTCTCATCTTTCTTCCCGATGTACCCTTCTAAGCCTACAGTTTATCATCTTATTCTCTCATCTTTCTTCCCGATGTACCCTTCTATCAAGCCTACAGTTTATCATCTTATTCTCTCATCTTTCTTCCCGATGTACCCTTCTAAGCCTACAGTTTATCATCTTATTCTCTCATCTTTCTTCCCGATGTACCCTTCTATCAAGCCTACAGTTTATCATCTTATTCTCTCATCTTTCTTCCCGATGTACCCTTCTAAGCCTACAGTTTATCATCTTATTCTCTCATCTTTCTTCCCGATGTACCCTTCTA
>JAQIXG010006314.1:0-10447 GCA_034700105.1 Oconnorella tubifera
TGATTTAGCTAATCAGTGATTTAGCTAATCAGTGATTTAGCTAATCAATGATTTAGCTAATCAGTGATTTAGCTAATAAGTGATTTAGCTAATAAGTGATTTAGCTAATAAGTGATTTAGCTAATCAGTTATTTAGCTAATCAGTGATTTAGCTAATCAGTGATTTAGCTAATAACTGATTTAGCTAATCACTGATTTAGCTAATCACTGATGAAGTTAACCCGCACTTGAATAAATCAATAATTTGTGAAAAACCTGATTATCTTACAATTACAATCTATGTACAGTATATCAATATGACAACGCCTGCAGTCATGCCACTATCATGACCACTTGCTATGCCACTTACTATGCCACTTGCTATGCCACTTACTATGCCACTTACTATCCCACTTACTATGCCACTTACTATGCCACTTACTATGCCACTTGCTATGCTACTTACTATGCCACTTACTATGCCACTTGCTATGCCACTTGCTATGCCACTTGCTATGTCACTTACTATGCCACTTACTATGCTACTTACTATGCTACTTACTATGCCACTTACTATGCCACTTACTATGCCACTTGCTATGCCACTTGCTATCCCACTTACTATGCCACTTACTATGCCACTTACTATGCTACTTATTATGCTACTTACTATGCCACTTACTATGCCACTTACTATGCCACTTGCTATGCCACTTACTCTGCCACTTGCTATGCCACTTGCTATGCCACTATGATGCCTCTATTGTCATCATCTTCTGAACCCATTCAGCAAAATTGACTTCCTTCTGATACTCCTGCTCAGTCTTCCTCAAAAACTGATGATTCTGAAAGAAAAGAAATACACTTAGCTTTTCTAGACAATTTATTTCTGTATCTTTCTTTCTGTAGACAATATGTTTAATCATGAGGCAATCATGAGACAGTTCATTCATCTCAAGCTTAGATGACACTGAATACATCCAAGATCAACTGTTAGGGTTAGTTAACCTAATCAACTAACTAATCAGCTAACCCTAATCAACTGTAAGCAAACCTCAACTCAAAACAAAACTTTATCACATTTTATATCTCAAATACACTTTTTATGATGATAAACTTATAAATCAGTCAATCACAAATAAATAGATAACACAGTAAAGAATTACAAGTCACTGACCATTAGTGATTGTAGATCAGCTCTATCTGAAGGCTTCTTCTTTAGGCTGTATTACAAATATACAACCATGCGTATGCATACATACATACATACATACATACATATATACATACATACATAATCTATTTATATATATACTGTATATAACTATCAAAACTTAACACAAACTGAAACCGAAAAGTTTGAGAATTGCATAACACAAAATATTTCATTGCCTTGCTGCTTCCTTTAGTACAACATTATTCATTAATGATAATCGTAACTGTTCATAATGAAAGTCTAAAACACTATAACATTAATATAACTTTAATTTAATCTCTAATCAGCCTTAAATAGCAAAGTAAATGCAGCTAAAAAAAGAGTGAGGCGAATGACAACTAACCAGCTGCCAACAAAATCTTGAAATTCTTTTGAGAAATATTCATCCGGAAGTTTAGGTGGAGGCTGAAGAATAGAAAAAAATCAGTAAAAAACTCTCATTCTCTTACATCAAAGACAGTTTTCAAAATGATTAGAACATCACATTTGAAACTGAACAATAAAGCATTGATATTCTTTCCTATTCATCAAAAAGTAAAATACAGAAATAAACCAATAATATAAATGTTTAAAGTAGCGATAGATTCTAGAATGACTCGCCTCATTTACAATATAATCCAGCAGTTCAAATATTGCCATTGGTCTAGGCTCTGCAACGCCTGATTGGTCAGAATTTAACTGTTTCGCTAAACAACAAAATCAACAAGAAAACTAAACAACTTCTGTAAGGGGGTGAGTGCGTGGGAGGGGAGGGGTGAGCAAAGAGATTCGCAAAAAAACGCTTAAACTTTTCCTCTAGCACTATGGGGTAAACAATTATTTATGAGTGATGAGTGACAAGCAATCAAATATAAATGAACGCATTTGAATCCAAGATGAAACTCTTCCTAACATTGAGCCACAAAACAAAGTAATTGGGTTCAGGTTGGGTTAAGGGGATGGGGAGGGGGGGTAGACAACTAACCTAAAAGTGGACGGCCTGTCCTTGCAGCCTCCAGCTGATCCTTGAGCGATGAGTTGCCAAATATGGCAGTCAGTTCCGTAGGTCGCAGTGGTGGGATGGGATACTTGCCAATTGCCATCTCTACCATAGATAGTCCCATGCTCCATATATCTGACTGAACTGAATAGTGATTGCCTTGCAGTCTCTCTGGCTGCAACCAACAAACAATTACACTCATAAGTCAATCAGTTTAAATATCAATATATCATAACCAAGTTAAAGGTTAAGATTTAGGTTATAGTTTGTGAATGACATCAAAGATCTATTAAACGCGTTGTTATTAAAGGATGCAACAAGTACATATAATAAGCTACTGAATATAGCTCATGAAATGTACAATTAAATGCTCCTTCTTTGTATTCTCAGAAAGCTACAGTTGATAAACATTTCCAGAATATAAATACTTTTTATGAATAATTATATATTTTCCAGATGAACTCACAGACATATAGGACCTTGTGCCAACGAATGAATTAGCCAGTGAGTCAATCAGCTGACCACTCACTCCAAAGTCACAAAGTTTGATCTCACCGCGTGAATTAACGAGAATATTAGAGGGCTTTACGTCTGAAAGCAGAAACAAGTTACAACAAAAGTAATAAACAACTTTAATTCCTTTATATTATCAAGTCTATGTCAATACTGAATATGATGTTGGTCAAAAGTATTCAAAATACTATTAGTCTATATTTAATAAGACAGCTCCAGGAGGGAAGGAAGAAGAAAGAAGATTACCTCGATGCATGATCTGATGTTTCTCTCTTAAGTAACTCAAACCTTTCAATACCTACGATAGGAAATAAATCATTTAGTAAATAAAAGAGATATAAAGTACAATCATTCAAGTATGCAAAGATACACACATCGTCTTAAGCCTTTAACTAAGTACTTACAGCTATACTTATGGTCTCAAGTATTAATCAAGTACTTACAGCTATACTTATGGTCTCAAGTATTAATCAAGTACTTACAGCTATACTTATGGTCTCAAATTATTAATCAAGTACTTACAGCTATACTTATGGTCTCAAATTATTAATCAAGTACTTACAGCTATACTTATGGTCCCAAGTATTGGTTCAGGTATTCGTCCGGCTTTCTTTAATATAAGGTCCAGTGACCCTCCATCCTTTATAAAAGCAAATAAAATATGAAATATTTAGGTTTAATTGCAGTTGGTCTACAAATAAGGCAAAATTTGATTCTGCATACACATACAGAAATATTACAACTGATCGTGTTCTGTATAGAAATACTTTTATACTACCAATGATCATGTACTGCATACAAATACTTAAGTACTACCACTGACCATGTACTGCATATAAATACTCTTGAAAGTACTACACTGACCATGTGCTGCATATAAATACTCTTGAAAGCATTAAACTGACCATGTACTGCATACAAATACTGATTTCCCCGTCATTATAGAAGCATCCATAGAATCCTACGATGTAGGGAGAGTTACAATCATGTAAGACTTGTAGTTCTCTGATGATTTGATTACGTACTGCTGGCTTGATCTCTAGATGAATCAACTACAAATCAAATCATTCAATCATTCAATCATATAATCATTATCTAATCATGTTATAATCATATCATAAGACGCAATAATAAATTGCAGTATTTTCACTATCAAAATAATACCAAACATATATAGAAGTTAACATTAAAGATAAAACATAACTCTGACCTTTCTAGCCATAGTTAACCCGGATGGTTTATGACGCACACTCCAGACGACCCCCCCATTGCCTGCCCCCAACTCTCCATTCGTCTCAAAATCATCAGATGTCATCTCTCCAACTTTTTGTTTCTGAGAGAAGAACTGTTCTAGTCTCTGTCTCTGCTGGTCGTCTATGTCCAACTCTCCAAGCTTCTTTCTTAAAGCGTCTACATTAGTGCTCACTGAGACTGCGTTCGTTTTGCTGCAACGTTTTTAGACAAAATTCAATTATAATCTTAACATATATTAATTAATATTCAGTTAAATTAATTTAGTTAATAAAAGAATTACAACGAACTAAAAATGAATGATTCAATGAATGACTTACTCGAGCGGTGATATTTCGACCCCAGGGACGACCTCGGGGGGTAGAGAGCTCGGCCCCGCCGCCGCGTTGGGTCTGGACGGAAGGGACAACCCCATGATGTTCTTAGACTTGCTCATGATTCCCCCGTCGTCTATCTAGCTCCGTGTAGGCGTGGTCGACAGAATCTTTAAACGAAATGACGCGGCTACTCAAGGAAAGTCATACAGATGCGACGTTTGGGGGGGAAGGGGATTAGAATTAGGCAAACTTTTAGTTTCCTAATAAAACAGAAGATTTTATTTTTATTTAATTTTCCAAGAAATTATTAAAAATCTTATTTCACACTCATCTATTGATTACTGCGGATAAACACAGCAATACATAACCAATCAAAATACGGCAAAATTACAATAGAGACGGTTCTATAATATATACCCATAAGAGTTGTATACCCATAAGCATTGTATATGTGTTTTAAATATATATATACTTTGTCTTAATTCTATTGGTGACTAAATGTGATTGAAGCGGAATTTAATATTATTTGACTGTAAAAACAAACGTCAATCATTATTGACGCAAAACGAAAATCAATTATTCACAATTTAAGAATTTTCATTCCTCGCAATATTTCTATTGATGTTCGTATCCTGCACTTCTTACGCACCGTACGTTGTCAGATCGCCGACAATTCAGAGGTGCGAATTTGGGTACAGTCTAGAAAGTTTAAAGTTTGAGCAAAAATATGGTCAGTTAATTTGTACTAAGATATTTAGTTAAATTTACCATATCCAAATTTGAGCATGTCTAACTTGTAAGTTACAACACAGATTTGTTTGCAAAATTTATCAATTTAATAAATCATATTAAAGTCAAGAAATATCATGATGCATGATAAATGATAAATTAAGAAAGGCCTGGGAAGCTTGTTAATAGTATCAGCTGTTTTCTTTCAATTTTATTCTCAACACTAATAATTACAACCTATTAGTTGTATTGTCTAGTTCTAAAGAAAACTAGTTCATAAGTTCCTGTTATAATAAATACATAGACTATATTTCTTGATATAGTGTATAGGAAATTTAGAAACTAGAAGATTATTAGAAGAATGTTATTAATGTTTTCTTTTAGAGAAATAGTTTTTCTCGACTTTTGATAAACTCATTAATTTCTTCTTCCGTCTGCTTCCAAATCTCTTCATCTCCAGGAACCATTCTACGCATTGACTCTTTCACTCTCTGCACTGCCATGTCGACGTCTGTAATGAGAAGAAATTTATTAAAAGTTTTATTCCTTTGGGCAATAACAACCATAAAAAGTTGTTTGATTGAGATTTCTAAGCTACCATAAAACATGAAACATTACATCCATGAGAGCCTTAAAACTTTATATATGATTTATTAATAGATTCATTACTTGCAAATATTCATCATGATAAAGATGATTAGGTTGTAATCATTCATCTGCATCATGTCTATGCATGATAAAAACAATTGCTTCAATAATATAAGATTTCTCAGTGTTTCACTGGAGAACATAATATAATGAACCTTCTTCAGTAAATCTTTGTTTCTTCTCGATGTCAGCATCATCCTCAACCATTGGCGCAAAGGTTGGTGGTGGCTTCTGTACAATCATACGAGGAAAGTCATCTTTCCAAAACCGGTAAAAGTCAACGGTGTTATCAGAGTAGAAATCTGTCATTTGGAAAGTGTTGCTTTGCAGGAGAAAGTTTTGATCTAAATGATTGAATTCAGTCCACTGCAAGTCAACAGCCTTTGGTCCTTCATTGGGATTGCTGAACAAAAGGTATACATCACAAAATCTGTTAATTTCTTTTGCAGTTGTTTCAAAATTTAATTTATACATGAACGCTCTACGTAAATTCATACAGATAACAATACCCTTTATTTTATACTATGAAACTTTAACTGAGTTAAATAAATGTAATCTATTGAAAAGAAGCTGTTAGTCTATAAAAGTACCCGGTGTAAGCAAAGTTTGTGTAGTAGTCCATAATTTTACCGCTCACTTCATAATCAAGATCCTCATATTCATGACGAAGAAAAACTCTTCTGTAAAACTAAAAACAATAATTTTCTACTTATTAAAATTCAATATAATAATACTAGTAACGATAAATAAAAATCTGACATTTCAGGGTTTTTCAAACCACTTGTTCTCTATCTTTTCTTCCTGCCCCCCCCCCCCATCTTCTGAAGTAAATTTTCTCTTAAAAAGTATGTAATAATCTCAAGTTTCATATATAATATAGTTTCTTTACTAACTAGCATGAAAGGTTCCCCAAGGAAGCTATAACAGTCGTCCAAATGAGATCCATTTATCCACTCTGGATATCCATAGAGAAAACTATGTCTGAACCGGAACTGGTATTGGTAAGTCTTCCCACTACCCCCGGCTCTATGAAATCAAATTCAAAAATTACATCAAATTATAAAAAACTTTTACTGTATACCATGAAGGTGTACAGTAAAACTGTATACCATGAAGGTATGCAGTAAAACTATATACTCAGGACAAAGAAATAAACAAATTGTAAAAATATACATAATATATAAAGAATATGTCTATTTACTTTATATATAAAGACAATATTTTTGACAGTATCAATTTTAAGAAAAAGACATTTGGCATTATTGCAGTTTTGGAGCACTGGAAATTTGATCACTTTTAGTTGACATTTGGCAAAAAAGAATTAGATTTTATATGTGAACCTGGCGTGACGCACAGCCTCCCAGTTAGAGGGCGACCCAAACGAGTCCTCTGTCTCTGCCTTGGAGAAAGCCATCGTCCTTGTCAGCAGATCTGGTGAATAGATGTCTGGATACATACGAATGACTTCATTGAATAAATCATCACCATTTTCAGTCCAGGCATAAGCTCTGAAAACAACTACAATGTATTCGTACAAATCTGCAGATTAGATAAAGAAACTAGGCTTAGCTATACTCAATAGTTTTTGTATTATAAAGAGGAGATTCACCACTGATGACCTTATGTCATAATGATTTAATACAAACTGTAATAAACATGTCAACTAGATCAACTAACTGGCGTGCAGCTGCCCATAACGACTCATTGCTTCGTGCAGTGTTCAAACTATCGCCCAATATCGGTAAAGCAATAGGATTAGCTATGACAAAACCTGCTGAGTCATCATACGCACTTCCGGTTATGAAATTTATATCCTTTCCTAAAGAGAAAAACATCAATTAATAGGCAGATTAAGATATTATTTCTCATTGACACAATATTGGTATTTATTAGTAGGACTAGTAATCTATAGATATAAACTATGCCCTATGACAGTGCTTCCCAAATGTTTGTCCGCTGAGAGGTCCACAAGTCCTCAGTTGACAAAGTACAAGAGAGAAATTCTTACCTACTCCCATTTCAAATGATTCAGCTGGCATACGAGTTACAAACTCCCCATCCACGACCGGCCCTGAATTCAAGCTCATCCCAGATGCCATGGACATCCCAATGTTGGACCAGAAAGACAAGAACTTGTCATTGAATCCTCTCAAACATTCAACAATCTCACGAGAGTTATGAACGGGACAGTTAAGCAGCTGGGCAAGGACGATGGCAGTGTCGAGGGAGCGCTTAGCGACCCCCCAGGGAGACGATGAGGCCCCACTAATGGCTATGGCATTCTGAAAGAGACCTTCAGTTTGAGGAGAGATGACAAGGTGACTGACAGCAGATCCACCCGCTGATTGTCCAAATATTGTCACCTGGAGGCAGTAAAAATTAATTTAATTCTTTCTGTAAGAGTTAGTGGATTAACCACTCATTTAAAAGATTTTATAGAGTTTAACCTCAAAGAAATCATTAGAGAGCATTATATTCTCAAGGAAAATCATTTAGCCCCTGTCTTTATACAATATACTTCAAAAACATTATTGTTTATATAAGCGTATAATGAGCACAAAATTAAGTTAGATCAATACTAGTGAAATAAAACATTGTTGCACAGTTAAAGTTATACTGTACTGAAAACTGTGACAAATAATAAGTGTCAGTATAATGATGTAAGAAGCCATTTAAGCTACCCTCGTAGGGTCCCCATGGAAGGCTGCAATGTTCGTCTGAACCCACTCCAGTGCTGCCTTCATGTCCCACATGGCATAGTTGCCTGGAGCCTCTGCATCACCTGAAACAGACCAAGTTTGAAGGGGTTAACAATTTTTCAAGATTTCCACTCTCCCTTGTCCTGAACGCTCTGTTCCACCCCTAGAACATATTTAGAACAACAAAACAAGAAGACAAATTTGCAGAAAGTCATAATTTCATGTCTGACCGGTTGAAAGAAATCCAAAAATATTGAGCCTGTAGTTAAAATTGACCACAATCATGTCCCCATGTATTGCTAGGCCATAGCCCGGATACATTTCCCCTGTACCAATCACAAAGCCCCCTCCATAAATCCAAACCATAACCGGAAGTTGTCGACCCCTGAGTGATAGAAAAATATAACATTGTTAATTTGTTATAATATTGGGAGCATCTTACATTTAAAAATAAAATTGATGAACTGTAAAATGAATTTACATTACACAGGTTAAAAAATATGACCTTTGATTTTGCCCTTCACCCTCCCCCTAAACCTTCAGCCAATAAAAAAACTTGCTTCATTCATTAATACTATTTGCTAAAGTAAATATCAAAAGAAAATGAATGATATAAAATTATTAATTATATCTGATAATATAAAACAAACATGATATAAATTAAAGCAAATATATAAATGCTAAATATATAAATCGTCTCTCTTACTCATTAGCCTTGACGCTTCTAGGCACCCACACATTAATATAAAGGCAGTCCTCCCCATTCTTTCCTCCTAGTCCTATGAAAGGATAAAGATTGGCCAGTGTGTGAGTACAGTGTCTCGAGTACTCAGTGGTGTTCAGTACATCTGTCCAGGGCTCCACGGGTGCCGGCTTCTGCCATCTGAGGTCACCGACAGGGGGCGCAGCAAACGGAATACCCAAGTACTCTTCGAATAGTTGCCCTGTTCATTTAAGATATACCAAACTTCAGGGCAACAAACAGTGCAACAAAGTCTCAAATGATATTTTAGCAACAATAGCAATGATTGTGACAAATTCTTTAGTCAAGACTTTTTTTGTTTAAGATCCAGAACATGGCATCTTATATTTTCAAGTCAAACACCAAGATAATATGTTTGTGGAGACCTAGAATAAATTAAAGATTCAGTGACCTGCATTTTTATCGAAAGAAAACAGTCTTAAACTCGTTATAATATAGGAATATTAGTTTTGATTATACTTGCTACACAAATGTGAACTTATAACTTACCTTTAAAAATGGATTTCTTTCCCAGAATTGTTCCAGTAGAGATCTCGACTATTGGATCTGATGAGATCTGTGCCGGAGAGGAAGAAAAATGAGCCGCAATTATTAATACTGCCAGCCATTCAAAACGCAAAAACGTCGCTTTGTATTTCATTGTGTTATAATTCAGTGCACCATCCAACTATTAGGTTCTTACTATTAGAAGATAAATGCATGTGTGAAAGTATTCAGTGCCACCAATTTGATATTAATTTAAAAGAGAATCTACTTAATGGACAGACGTTTGATGGCGTGATTTGTTTTATCTCAAACCTTTGATCGCTATTGCAACAATGAAGCTTTATTTGCATTTATTATCTAATAATTATAATCTGTAAGAAGTAGATTTAAACTTGAGATTTAAGATTAATGCGAGACAATGATATCGATTGTACAAATAATAATTATTGTTAGTTTTTATTATGTTAGTATTAATCTATTTAGTTGTGTATTTGATCTAAGGTTATATTTGAAGAGAAAGATAAATGAAGTGCTCGCTCATATGCACTGGATTACAGTTAAAACAACTTATCAAAGTTAATACTTTTATAATAATTAATTTCTACAAAGAGCTGATTTCTTGTTTTTAGTTTAAATTTACAAAAATATAAATGTGATTACATTGATCTGATTTATTATTATAGTTACGATGGATATATTAAGATTTTTATGTTTTCTGCGCTAAGCACAAACAACACGCAACTTTACATGTTTTATATTCAATATATTACACGCTTCACTACGTATGTATGTATATATGTATGTATGTAGTACGATTCACACGCACACACTATTCATATAGACTCTATACATAAACTCTATTCAGTT
>JAQIXG010006315.1:0-10446 GCA_034700105.1 Oconnorella tubifera
AGAGAGTGAATGCCTCACCTCATCAGTATTATACATAGCCATGCCTACTCCCCCCTTGTCCTTGAACGTAAAGACAGGCATACGTAGCTCCTTGCCTCCAGTAGGAGTGAACACAAGCTCTAATTTGCCTGGCTCCTTCGCTACATAGTCTGTAGCTTTATACTAGACAAACAGATAGACAGAGAGATAGACAGAGAGACAAACAGTCAGTCAGTCAATCAATCAGTCAATTAGACTGATTAGATTTAAGTAAGTCAATTTAATATTCAGTTTTCTATCAATAACATAATAACAGGCCAAACAGACAAAACATCAATCAAACAGACAGAACATCAATGACAAAATGACAGATCAAACAGACAGACAGAAGTACCTGGTCTCCATGTGCATGACGTCCTATGACAATGGACTGGGTCCACCCAGGGACCAGTCTTGGTATGGTCTTGCAGATGATTGGCTCTCTGAAGACTGTGCCTCCAAGTATGTTCCTTATGGTCCCATTGGGACTCAGCCACATCTTCTTTAGCTTAAATTCTATACAACATTTAACACTAACTCTATACAACATTAAACACTAACTATGTATAATTAAATAACAATCAACCAATCAGTCTGTCAATCAATCTAGCAATCATTCAATCAATTAGTCAGTCGGTCAATCAATCATTCAATCAATTAATCAGCCGGTCAATCAATCAATCATCATAATATTTAATATAAACCAGATTTTAAAATCTTACTAATATTCATTATAAACACAACTCTCCCCCGTCCCCCCCCACCCTCCCCTCACTCACTCCCTTCATCCCCCCATCCCTCCCCCCACCGCCCCCACTCACCTTCCACCCTCTGTTCATCCGGTGTGATGGTTGCGCATTTAATGCCGACGCTATGTTTCAAGATAGCGTTGGCCGCGTCAATGGTCACCTGATCATTAGTTGCGTCACGGTGGGGCAACCCTAGGTCATAGTACAGGGCCTGAACGTCCAGGTAGGGGAAGACGAGCTGGCAACAACAACGTCACATCAGCACTAATATAGAGCAACAAGGGAATTACAACGTCACATCAGCACAAATGTATTTATCGAGTCCGTGATTTTGTTTTACTGTCAAATTTGATAATTTGATGGCCTAAGTTACTAGGGAAATAAGAGCAGGGAACAAGTACAGGAAGTAGATTTAACAACGAAGGGTAATAAACAAAATCGGTACATTTTTAAATACATTTTCAATAATATTCACATTTTGAATAAATTCATACGTAAAAAAGGTCGTCACCTTTTCTTTGATCCAGGCCCAAATGATGCGAGTCATCTCGTCCCCATCCAAGTCAACCACGGGGTTAACTACTTTGATCCGTTTCTGAGTCGAGTCTGAGTGAAACATGAAACATTAAATAAGAACAAGTGAAACGCATCAAATAAGAAACAAGTGAAACACATTACATAAGAAACAAGTGAAACACATCAAATAAGAAAGATGAATAAAATAAATCCATTTAAAATAAATACATTCAAAAATGTCAACCATAAATAGACGTTGACCAATGAGAGATCGACTTACACTCCCTCGAGGACCCGGGGGCGAGCAGGGGCCCTGAGGCCCTGGCCAGCAGGGACCCATCGGTCCCCAGTAAGGCAGCCCCTCGAGACACCAAACAGCGCGAAACTTTAACGAAACTCGCCATTGTACTGAACAGGAAGTAGAATTAAACAGGAAGTAGAATTATTTAAATATTAAATTAATTAAATTAAAAAATTAAAAAAATTAAAATTTTGCAGCTGCTTGCAACACAAGGACGAGGGGAGAGAGTTTTGTGCAGAATCTAAACTCATTCAGTTTCGCATTTAAATCTTATTTAAGTAGATAACGACACTAAAAATTACGATTAATATCAACAATTAATGCAAATTCAGTATTATTTATCAAATGTAAAATTCACATTTATATTCTTTTATATTTTTGAATTTGTAAATTTGAACGAAATTAAAATTATGGTATAATCTGGCAATAAATATATTGCCTTGGAAGAGTTCATTTTAGTCGGGTGGCACGACGGCGATAAAATTTCAATATTTATTAAATTCTGTCATTATATAACGATTTTAAATTAACACACTACGTAAAATATTCATATTTACTAATAAAAATAATTAATTTAGACGTTTTACGTTTAATAATTAAAAAATGAGCGAAATATTCATGATAATTTATTTAGAAATAATATTCCTATGGGCCTCTCACCCCTATTTTATGAAAGTGGTTTGGTCTTGTTTAGTATCTATTGAACACTTGACATGAAGGGCATTATGTGAACCGGCCACAAAAAACTAATCTGCTGCACAAATTATTTAAACTATTATCTATATTAACTAATTATATTATTATATTATTATATTATTATTATTTTGGCAGTTAAATGGTGATCTAGAACCGGCCACGTTAATTACTTTGCATACAATAGGCTGTAAAATGCAAAAGAATGAATTTTGTCTATTAAATATTAACTATTCTTTCTTTAAATTTAGGATGTGGTAGGCAATTAAATGATTGAACAACTATAATTGCTCCTTTAAAATTTTCATATTTGATCCATATAGTACTTTCAATAATGACATTTAAAAAACTGCTGCATTTAATTGCATGCTGCATTCTCTAAGTACTGTTTATATCTATTAGAGTTAGTATTGTATATAATAATACTAATTTAAAACTTTAATATCGTAGCAATTGTTCATATTTTATATAACAAATATAGCTAAACAATGCAGCTGTTTACCATCTAACCAGTGTAATATTACTTTGTTTACTTTCTAAACTTGTAATCAACATATTATTACGGCAATCAAGCCAATCAAAATTACTCTTACTGAGCGCTATTAAAAGTAATTAAAAGATTTTTTCCTCAATAATAGTCGTGAGACGTGCCATTATAATGGCAGACCGCCTCACTCAACTACAAGAGGCAGCCAATCAGGTTCTTTTATTTTTATTTATTTAATTATTTAATTAATTAATTAATTAATTACACAATCAATTATTTAATTACACAGTTAATTATTTAATTACACAGTTAATTATTTAATTACACAGTTAATTATTTAATTACACAGTTAATTATTTGGTTAATTATAGTTTATTATGTATTTATGATAAGTTAGCTTCATGTATATTTCTATTATTGGAAATAATATAATGGACAGGCTTAAATTTGAATCTGCAGACACTTTAGTTTTGTTTTCATTTTCCCCAGTTGGCTGATCATTTTTGTAACGCTGTGGGGATCATACAGCAAGCAGCGCCCCCTGGACAGTTTGTGGGGTTCGAGAAATCCCCCGCCAGGCCCCCCGCCGTCACGAATGAAGGTAGATCTGCCAGATTATACAGATATTACATAAATGTGTAACAGGCATAATTTACTCAAAGTATCTGGGTTAGAATTAGGGTTAAAATAAAATCTAAACATAGACGCTTTGATATAAATGACAGTGACACCAAAGGGTGCAACAAGTCTCAGATCTCTAATGAATCAGAAATGATGCTGTTATATAGCGTTTATTGACTAAAGGGTGCAGCAAGATGTTGTTGTTTGTACAGACCATGCGCTGCTGTTTGCTCAGCTGATAGCACGTACAGCTAAAGACATTGATGTCTTGATTGATTCCCTGCCTAGTGAAGACTCTTCACCTGAGCTACAGGTAAGTTAGTCACACTTAGGCACAGTTAGGCACAAAGTTAGGCACAGTTAGGCTAAAGCTAGGTAAAGTAGGTTAAATATTAGGCTATGAGTTAGGCTATATGTTAGACTTATTAAATAGCCTTTTTGTGCTGATGTGACGTTATGTAGTCGTTAAATAAACTTTTGATTAACATAAATTAAATACAAGGAACGATGATGATTACGATGACAATGGTAATGATGATGATGATAATGATGATGTTTCTGTTGTTTGTCTCTCACAGATGGCGAGTCTACGTAGACTAGAGACAGAAAACCAAGACGCTGCTGTCTTGCTAGAGACTGTAGTAGAGAGGGGAGAGACAGTACTCAGTAGGATACAAAGTGTACTGCATGATATAGCCCAGGCACAGCTAGGCGAGGGCGGAGCTTAGAGATCAGTAGCCTAGGGGGGCGGGTCTTAGAGTAGTAAAGGGGGGATGAGCTTAGGGGAGGGCGGGGCTTAGATCTGGCTAGTCTAGGGGGAGGGACTTAAATCTGGCTGGCCTAGGGGACGGGGCTTAGATTTAGATCTAGAGGGCTAAGAGTTAAGGGGGTGGGGTTTAGATATAGATTATATTTTATGATAGGTTCAAATGATGATATGTATTCAGTTATGGTATATATTAACTTGTTGTCTATTAATGATTGTCTTTGTCTAGTAATAAAATGTCTACATTTAAATGATTCATTTCATTATAATTCAGTCTTTAAGTGCGCTACTATTACCGCTGATAAACAGAGGGGGAGGGGGGGAGGGGGAGCATCGTACAGTCTTTGCAAAAACGGATCGTGTTTTTATTTAACAAAAAAAAAGCAGTTGCCTTAAAATGCCGCAAAAAAGTGATATGACAACTTGCCCGTGCGCTACAGCCCGGTAGCCAATGTAGCCGCGTAGCCCAGTATGCTGCTGCTAGGCTAGACAGGCCGTGTACAGCGATGTGTAGCCTGTGTAACTATGAAGCCTGGATAGGCTGTTAGCACGCAGCCTAGGCCTTTAATAACAGCCTAGTAGCCTGTCAGCTTATGAATGACATGAATTAGCTTGTCTGTACAATGCTAGTATTCGTGACGTAGTATAAATACATAGCTTGCCTGTACAGTATGACGTATTGGCAGTAGTGGAAGCCAGTCATTCAGTTGGCTTAAAAGTTGGTTTAGTAAGCTGATTGACAGATGGCTGGCTTAATTAAGATGATTGACAGCTGGCTGACTGGCTTGCAAGTATATATTTAAGCTGATGGACAACTGATTGGCTTAAGAAAAGTATGTAATTAAGCTGATTGACAACTTGTTGGCTTGGTATACCAATCATCTTGGTACAGATGATTGGCTTGTTGGCTTAAAAGTATTTATTTATGCTGTCAATTGACTGGCTTACAAGTATGTAGCCAGTCAATTGACTATATCTAACATGTAGCCAATTGACAGATGATTGACTATTAATCTTAATGCTAATATAATTATTAGTAAGAACTTGTTTACTAAGTGATGAGTGATTTATTAAATAGTTATCATTAATAATAGTTATAATTAGTGATTAAATATTAAATAAATATATTATGACTATCAATAGAACGATATTCTGCAGTCATTTCAGTACAAAGTACTACTAATAAAGTACTGCAAGCAAGTTCTACTAATAAAGTACTACTAATAGAGTACTATCTCTAATATCTATTACAATGGATAATCTTATCTTATTAAATATTATATAATATATCAGATAATATAAACTTATAAAAAATGGATAGTATAATAAAATCCTTATCTATCAAATCGTTTGGATAAGTTCTTCTAAGACCCTTCCATCTGCTGCCCACAAGGACTATGCTATCAATGCCTGTCTCTACAACGTCTCATTTGCATTCAATCATTTGTTCCCCTCATTCAATCGTTCATTCCCCTCAAAAGTATTCCCAAAGGAATAGCCTGGACCAAGTGGGGGACTATAGACTGGGGAAAGTTATAGGGAGGGGGAACTTTGCTGTCGTTAGACTGGCGGAACACGCTAAACTACAGTGTCAGGTGGGAGAATTTTCTGTTTGTAGTCTTTTATAGTTTCCATTTGGGAATGAAAATTACGTGAAGATTATGAGAGATATTTCCAATGGGAAATTATTTGTGAAGTTAAAAATGAAGCGTTTAGTCATCACTAAGTTTCCATTAGGTGGCTTTAAATAATCTTTTTGTGCTGATGTGACTTTGAAACACTTCAATATTGATTATAGTAATGTCCCTAATAATTTAATAATGATTGTCATAATGTCTTTCACTATGTAATTATAATGTCTCGACGTTTGGATGGATAATAAGATAATTTAATAGGTAATTTAAAGTTTTAATGACTTATAATTGTACCAATAAGCACATTAAGTACTTAGGATCAGTACTTAAACATCTTACAAGTACTTGATAAGTACTTCCCCTATTTCCGGAGAGAGGTGGGGAGGGGGGGGGGTTTACTTAAAAAGGGAGTATAGGGGGGAGAGGGAGGGTAATGTTTAGTTTCATTGTAGTGTCAATAGTTGTCCTAAGCTGGTTTTGTCTGGTCACTGCAGCTCTCTATCTCTCTTTCTCTCTCTCTCTCTCTCTCTCTCTCTCTCTCTCTCTCTCTCTCTCTCACTCTCTCTCTCTCTCTCTCTCGATTTATCGTTTATAAATCTCGATTTACCGTTTATAAATCTGGTTTCATCTTATAAATCAGATTTTATTTGCACTGGTCTATTTAGAAACACATCATTAAGTCAACAATAGATAGACAGACAGGCAGGCAGACAGACAGACAGACAGACTATAGGTGTGTGTGTACTAGCCTATCTCTGTGTATAGACTGGTCTTGGCTAGCCTATTCTTATTACAAGTTCTTATAAGCTATTATATACATATATATGATTATTATTATTATTATGATTATAGCCTATGGCTTGCAATCTAATTATTATTAAATGATGAGTATTTGTGTATTTATGCGTGTATCGTTCTATCTGTCTGTCAGTCTGTCTCTGTCTCTCTGCGTCTCTCTATCTGTCTGTCTCTGTTGTTTATTCGGTATAACCTTATCCATGTGTCTCTGTAATTGGATAAAGTTCTAATCTTGCTTCGAGCTGGTTATTATAAGTCCTAAATGATAGGATCTTATGAGAACATCATAACTGACTTAAAGTTTTAATTTGAAACGAAAGTCTTGTGTTAGACATAGGTTAGAGGGGCGTAGGGGGGTCTACGGGGGGGGCTACGGGGTGGGGGATCTACAAGTTCTTTTTCTTGTTTATCTTCTTATTTTTCTTCTTATTCATGTTCTTTTAATTGAAATGACTTGTTCTATCTCTAAGCTGACATGTTGTAATAAAAATAATTTATACATCTAGTCAGTGCTCAATAAGAGAATTGTCAGTTAGAGAAGTGGTTAGAGCGCTGGACTCGGACGCGACAGGTCCATATTTGAATCCCGCATAGATCACTATTCCTCTAACTTGCTGCACCCTTCAGTAAGATGCTTAGATTGATAGCTACGTCATAGACATTGTATAACACGGTAATCCAGACGTTAAACTTTAACCCTAACCTTAACCTTAACATGGCATTCATATAACATTGATCTGTCATCTTACTCCCCTTCCATACAGGCCTTGTAGAGATAAGCACCTTATATACTCCCAGATAATACAGGCTTTGTAATAAACACCTTTTTATCGTGACACAGATTTTTTTATTAAATACACAAATCTATTTATAGACGTGTCGGTTAATCCTAAATAATTGCAGCAGTTTAGAATAAGCTAGATATCTGGTTATCTTTAAGCTTAAACTGGTTCTGATTTCAATATTTTCTTGATTAGTCGTTCACTCATCAGTCCATTTATACTGTAAGTGCACTAAAAATTAAATGCATTTGTGCTGATGTGACGTTATGTCATCAATAATCATATTCAATGCATTCAATGTTTGTTTCACTTTGTGCTGATGTGACGTCAATATCAGATCAATGATAATATTCTGTTTAATTAAAGTTTTTGTTCATTTGTGCTGATGTGACGTTATCCAGGTAGCAGTGAAGATAATAGACAAGAGTCAATTAGATAGAGAGAACGAGAGCAAGACTAGGAGAGAGATAGAGATATGGAAGAGCATCAATCATCCTAATATACTTAGGCTTTATCAGGTATAGGCTTATTGGTGGTCATAGGCTTTATTTGGTATAGTTTAACTGTTGGATCTAGGCTTTATTTGGTATAGGCTTTCAGTTGATCATAGGCCATAGTCATTAATAATGAACTTTTATAATAAATTTAGTTTTTAATTTATATTTATTGCCTATAACTTTTATTTGTATAGGTACGTATATGCTACTGATTGTTGTATATCTTGTATATGCTATGGTATAAGTATGTATATGTTGTATATGGTATGGTATACGCGTGTATATGTTGTATGTGGTATACTATAAGTATGTATATATGGTATAAAATATGTTGTATGTATATATCAGGTGATAGAGACAGACCAGCGTATTTATCTTATCACAGAATATGCATGTCACGGAGAAATATTTGGTATGTACATACATTGTATTTACTGTATGTATATTGTATATTGTATGTATATTGCATATGAATAATAAGTCATTCAGTTTATATTTGTTTCTTAACGTCACATCAGCACAAATGCGTCTATTTACTGCTACGAACAATGATTGAACTAAATATAACATGCACTCTGATAAGACAAAGTCAGAGATGCTGTCAATGTCACATCAGCACAAATTGACTACATAAATGAAGCTTGGAGGTACAACTGATTGCTGTTTTGTCCAAGAACTTTCAGTCAGCTAACAAGAACTGCATGCAGAGAATAAGCTGTTACTGGATTTTGTGATAATTTTCCATTTATCAGCTTTTTCCTGTCAATTAAATCAGTGCAGCATTTTCATTTTATACAACTAAAATGTCACTAGCTCAGAGCTGGCTTTAGGCTAGATATAGGCTGGCTGTTGGTTAGATATAGGCTGGCTGTAGGCTCTATTCTTAGTCTTAGCTCTAGGCTAGCTCAAGGCCAGATATAGGCCAGATATAGGCTAGCTCTAGGCCCTAGGCTAGCTCTAGGCTTTAGGCTAGCTCTAGGCTCTAGGCTAGCTCTATGTTTTAGACTAGCTCTAGATTATAGGCTATCTCTAGGCTCTAGACTAGCTTTAGGTTGTCTTGTTGGCTGGTTGACTGGCAGTTTGATCTGGCCTGTAATCATAACATACAGTTGTATTCTATTGAGGTAGATCTGCTATAATGGCCTAGACTGGTTCTAACCATTTCTTCCTATATTATTATTTCTCTTTTTGTTGTGACACGTGCTGTATTCATTTATTCAGAGCAATTATTAATGTTCCACAATACAAGATGAATTATATATTGTACTTTATCAATAACGGCTTCTAATATATAATAGTTTTAAGTTTATGCGCGCATAATACCAATACCTACTTTTTGTGCTGATGTGACATTAATCTCTATAAACCACATTCTCACAACTGATTTTATAAACTCTACAAAAATAACCGTCTCTTTCTATTGGCCAGTATTAATACTCTCATATTCCTACATTACTATTGGCTGCTATTTAAAACCCTACGTTTTGATTGGTCGTTACAGATTATGTGGTGTCAAAAGGTCGTTTGAAAGAGGTTGAGGTTAGGGTTAGGTTTAGGCAGATGGTTAGTGCCGTGTTGTACTGTCATAGTAGGGACATTGTACATAGAGACATCAAGGTTGAGAATCTGCTGCTGGACTCTCAATACAACGTTAAGCTGGCTGGTATAATTCATTGACATTTGTATTTTTATGTAACCCATTAAAACGGCCCCAACAAATCAGCCTCCATATTAATGCTTAGGGTTAGGATTTGGGTTAGGGTGAAGGATTGTTTAAATGACTAGTGCGTCTGATCAACATAATATATATTAATTTAAATTGCATGATTTCTTTATATTTTTATAGATTTTGGTTTCAGTAATTTATGCGCGCGCGGGTCCCACCTTCAGACCCATTGTGGCAGCCCCCCTTACGCGGCCCCGGAACTCTTTGGGGGGGGCAAATATGACGGACAGAAAGTTGACATTTGGGTTAGGCGCATTAAACACTGTTATTTTTTATATTATGAATTTTTTATTAAAATAATTTGTATTATGAATTTTATTCTAAGTTTATTTATTATTATATCACCTTCTTTGCCCTGTTGTTTATATGTCTGCTTGTCAGTATCAATATAGTCCTACATGTCTCACTCTCTGTCCTATTGTTTGTATGTCTGTTTGTCTGTCTCTTTAGAGTCTTGGTGTAGTCCTGTATGTGCTGGTTTGTGGCAGTCTACCATTTAATGGCAGCACAATCAGTGAGTTGAGGTTCAGAATACAGTCTGGTAGATATACCATACCCTTCTACATGTCTATTGGTAGGTACACTCGTATATTCAAATATCGTATTTAGTGGCACGTATTTTCAAATATCGTATTTAGTTGCACGAATATTCAAATATCGTATTTAGTTGCACGTATATTCAAATATCGTATTTCGTTGCCGTATATTCAAATATCGTATTTCGTTGCACGTATATTCAAATATCGTATTTCGTTGCACGTATATTCAAATATCGTATTTAGTTGCACGTATATTCAAATATCGTATTTAGTTGCACGTATATTCAAATATCGTATTTAGTTGCACGTATATTCAAAT
>JAQIXG010006316.1:0-10445 GCA_034700105.1 Oconnorella tubifera
AGCTCAAGATCGAGCTCAAGGGCGAGTTTGATCTCGGCCTCGATCTCGAACTTGATCTCAAGCTCGAGATCGAGCTTGATCTCCATCTCGAGCTCTTGAGCTCAAGTTCGTTCTTGATCTCGATCTCGAGCTTGATCTCGAGCTCGATTTCGAGCTCGAGCTTGAGATCAAGTTAGAGATCGAGATCAAGCGCGAGATCAAGCTTGAGATCGAGCACAAGATCAAGATCGATCTTGATCTCAAGCTCTCGAGCTCATTCTTGATCTCGATCTCGAGCTTGATCTCGATCTGGATCTCGAGCTTGATCTCGAGCTCAAGATCAAGCTCGATATCGATCTCTAGCTCGAGCTCAATCGTGATCTCGCTCTCGAGCTCGAGTTTGATCTCGAGCTCAAGCTCGATCTTGAGATCGAGATCTTGAGATCGAGCTCGAGATCAAGCTCGAGATCGAACTCGAGATTGAGCTCGAGATCAAGATCGATTTTGAGATTGAGCTTGAGCTGGAGATCAAGCTCAAGATTGAGCTTGATTTCGATATTATAAAAATACTCACAATGACAAAATGATCGTTTTAACAAACCCCTTTAGCGTCCGGTAGTTTGACTTGACCCGCTGCTTGCTCGCACAGATAATGGAAGAGATTCTCGTGTAAGCAAGTGTACTGGACATGGTATGGGGCAACCTTTTCTTCTCCTTTGATCTCAACGCTGATATGCATTCTAATAGCGCCAGATACCGCTGATTTATCAGTTCTTTTTTCTAACAATTCAAACAACAAACATGTAAATTGTAACTTAATTTTAATATGTTTGAATACAGAAAGAATAATGAGTTTGATTGATGATTACTTTCAGGCTTGAGTAACTGAAAGATAATAGAATTAAAATTTTAAAATTATCAGTGAATTTGCTAATGTTTTATTTATAAATAAATTCATTTCATGGTTAATTGGAAGTTTATAAATTAGGCTAATTAAGCAAAATTATAAATAGAATTAGAATTGGAATAGTCATTATTTATAAATTTAATTACGATTATGAGCTATCATGATTTGATAAAAGAAATATGATTTCAATTATCTAAAATGATATAAAAATGTGAAACACTTGCGATATTTAAATGCGTGATAAAATAAATCAAATGTTACTTTGTTCATTATTAAATATTTAATCCAGTAGAATCATTGTAAATAGAAGAAAGTGATCATATATACAAATTTAATTTGACCTGAATATACAGAAGGATTAGAAGGAAAAATAAAAGTTTAAAAGAGTTTGAAACATAACAATGATATTCATATTTTGCACTTGGACTTTTCTCAACGCCTCTGAAATCAGTATTTTTTAGAGTCCCTAGTTATTTTTTCCGGTTTAAAAGTTGTAAATTAATCAAATGTTTGCCATTTGTTTATTTAATTCCTTTTTTAATTTTCTTCTATTTCGCTTTTGCAGGCTTTCTGTGACGTCATTGAGATATGAAGCTAGTTATGGTAAATGAAATTTAGATTTTGTTTATTATTATTAATATTTAAAGTTATGTACTAAACAAAACTTGAAAAATGTACCTCAAAAGCTAAATTATACTGTTAATATACTGGTGCAATCAACAATTTAAAATAAAGTTTACGCAATAAAAGTAAATAAACCAAAGAAGCGCAATAACTAATAAGAACTTGCATTTCAGAATTCCAAAATTAAAAGTAATTAAAGCTCAACCAGTACCCAAATGAAAAACAATATATAGCCATAATTAGAAACAATTAATTAAATAGAAACAAAATTCCATGCAATTAAAATAAGTAATTTATGTACTTTAAATAAGTAAATAAAATATTAAAAGGCAAAAAATCGTCTATAAATTCAGTAGTTATAGCGAAAATGCTACAAATGTATTGCTACATGTAAAGTTCTACTTTAATGACCTCTTCAAATTACTATACAACATACTATAGAAGATACTATTACTGTATCTTCAATACTAAACAAATTATTCTATATATTTTTCAATACTATACTATTCAATACTATACTATTCAATACTATACAAAATAGAAATTAGACTGAATGAAGAGACTCCACTGACCTAAGTTATACCATACATCCATTTCACCGCTCAATGTTCTTACTTCTATAATCGTCTGACCAAGAAAGTCATCAGATTCTCGAGTAAACTTTGAGCGTAATTTAGCCTTCAGATCATCATCTTCATCCCTGAAAACGGGTGATTCAATCTTTCGTAATATATTACCTAGTTAAAAGTTACCTCGATTCAGGGATTGCATTGAAACATATTAAATTAAAAGTGTGTATATAAATTAATTAAACTGATGGTTTAAATCTAATCATTGTTATAGTAATGAAATTACTAAAATTACACATTTCAGCTTGAAATGATTAAATTAACATAGTTTTGATGTGCGATCGGTTATAATAACGTGTATTTCAATAAAATTCTAACTGTTTTCAAAATTGTTTTCAAAGTTCCATGTAAATAATTACAAGAAGGAAACAAAAACTCTCATCACCATAATGAATAATGCATTGTGTTGAAAATCTAACTAAAATATTATATAAATATTTTATTATTATTACACAAACTTTAGCTTGAAACCAACATGACATAATATAGGTGTCATTTTTTCACAATATAATTCGATCTTGTTTTGATTAATATTTACCATTATATACAGAACAAAAAAAAAATCGCTGGGAGCCTTAATGATAACATATCTATGATACAGCTCTGTAACAAGAACTCTAAAATACTTCTATTAATTCTATCAATTTCTATTTATTTATAATATATTGATATATTCAACCTATTTAGTTTCTTATTGAGGGCAATAGCTTCTTGCAAGTCGGTGACTTAAATAACTATCAATCTTAATCGCCATCCCGAGGAGTCATTATGATCAGCAATCCGCATGCTTAAGCTACTTGGAATTGTCAATACTGAATAATAGAAAATGGTATTAGGGAGGCTGGTAACGTACAGCAATCTGATTATACTTGCAAGCAAATGAAAGCATGTCATAAAATGTGTGTACATCAATGAGATGCTACATGGTATCTTATTTCAATGAAGACAGACAACAATTTCTAGAAATAAAAATCTATAGCAAGAACTAATTACTAAGAAGCCCCGCCCTTTAAATATAGTAGCCTATAGGATATGTCAATATGGATTAATGTAATTTAGAACATTTAATTAGATGCTTTAACAGCTGTTCAACTGTAAGAGCATTTAGGCTAGAATTAGGATTAGAGATGGGATTAGAGTTGGATTAAGCTTATAAAATGTATTTTGAAAGTTAAATGGATAAGAATTCTGACTAAAAACAAGAATTCATTATAGATGCCATTGATACTAATCGGTTTCTTATTTCAATGGAAAAATAGATATTTACATGGTCGAATATTATAGCGAAAGTTTATAAAGATGGATTAATAGTTTTTGAGATACAGATTATCAAATCTTACAATATGACTAAATTTCTATTTTAAAATAAATTAAAGTGAATTCAAATAGTGTTTTTGCTGTAAATGGAAACTAAATATTGACCAGCATTTATTTATATTTATGTCTAGTAATTGCTTTTATAATTCCCTGAAATCAGTAAAACACAATCTGACGGTGATTTAAAAATATGTTATATTATATCCTAACATAACATTTTTACACATATGTTATAAAGTATAGTATTATATCTATTGCATTGTAGATATAATGAACATATGAACCAAATGTCATTGAATTAAATGCTCTCCTATTGTTGGTGGAATAAAACAATCGCCATAATTTGAACATTTGTTTCATGAATTAAATACTTTACCAGTATAATCAAAGATTTTAAACGTGATTGGATGTAGAATATAGTATTTAACTTATGTGTTTTATTTAAATCTAATTTTTAGTTATTTATCATAAACTTTACATAAAAATATCTAAAAATATCATCATATCACACTATTATAAACTCTCCATCAGATATTCTAAATAAATTATCACCCTGAAATGCAAGTTAATGAGACAAAAACAGCATAAGAAACTAAATAAAACCAATCCATCTCAAAATGCAAAATGTAACAGAAAGCTATGTGGCCCTTAACCCAAAATAGCCTACAGTTTGAAATAACCCATAACTTTAAAAGGTTCATAACCAGTTTGCCCAGAATCTGAAAGCCTTCGAACCCACAACATACCCAAATTGAACCAGAGTTCATTTTCGCCGCTAAGCGTACGAACGTCTATAATTTTTTGACCAAGAAAATCATGCGATTCCTGATTCATTAGCTCTTTAACTTTAGCAACTACATTGTAATCCTCATCCCTGTTCAGACGTAATGTTAGCTTACATTTTTTTGGTGAAATATATTCAAGGCTATACATGTAAAATGGTAATGTTTGTATGCATTAGATTTTCCATTATCATAGCATATGATATTGAAAAGGAATAATTTAAATCTGTATATACTGTATAAGATTAATTTTATTAGATAACTTTCCTCAAATAGAATCACAAGTTACATTAATGTCCAGAAGTTGCCGACTATCTATTTGATATTTATACACAATGATATAAATATAAGCTGCCATAAAATGTTAAATACAATATGCATTGGTTAGGGATCTGATATGAAAGATATTAGATATGCATTGCCTAATGTATATAAAGAATACTTAAGGAATGTGATGCCGTAATATTGTTAATATTTTATTTAGTTAAATAAAACAAGTCTTACCAAACTCGAACTTTTATTCTGTCTGATGAATTATGACACTCACTGAAATATACAGAAAATAATAGAATATTACTTCCCAACACAATTTTATACATAGTTAACTATACAATGAATATGATGATAAATGTATTAAGATGATATACTACTATAAGGTATTATTAATGCAAGTACATGTAAACATTATAATTATATAAGATTATAAACAATGAACTTACAAGTAGAATTTTTCATTCCAAACTGGATTCAGATCTTGCGGCACAGTTTTTGTTCTTTTCTTTGTTTTTCCAACTTGTACTGTTACATAGGGATCACTTGTGCCAGTTTTATCCTTACCAATCAAGCCTTGAGCACAGATTACTATAAACGAAAGACAATAGTAAAATTATACACACAGTCTGAGTGTATAATTACACTCAGACTGGGTGTAATTATATTCACAATTATAATTGTAATTATAATTACACTCAGACTGTGTGTAATTCACAATGTTCAAGAAACTGTACGCAATCCTGAAGAACAGAATCTTTGAGCATAATCATATGTTTAGCAGTAGTGAGAGAATCTATGTTCTTTTATCTTATTCTTTACTCAGGAAGAAAATGGAAACATAAAATAAATACAATCCACTAAATTTTTTTTAAAAAATCAGTATGTATAAGAAATAAATGTAGACATGCGTTAAAAGAATTGTGTTAAAAAGGTGTAGAAAGTCTGACATTATCTGAAGTTAATTTGAATAAAAATAACCAGAATAAATTGCTTGTAAAACAATGGATCAGTGATATTTTAATCAACAATAGTTAATCATCATGAAACTCATAATTACAGATTACAAGTTTGTTTCAAGTTAGTTTATTTATTTCAAACCAAATACAATACAAATATAAATAATGCGATCAATTCTAGAATTATAAATCAATGATTTGAGAGGCTACTAGAAGCAAAAACAATTGCTATCGAGCTAGCAACCTAAATCTTATCTTTCAATCTTCTCTTTCATTAGTTTCAAAATTAAACTGTGCACATTTTTAAAGTGCATGTCATCTTCAATGCTATCTTTTGATTAAATAAAAATCTCAGTGATCAATTTATAAATTGATCATTGAGATTTTACATAATTTAAATTTTGTAAATTAAATTTATGTGTTTATTTCAAGTACCACACATTTCTGACAAAGACAATTTATAAAGGAAATAAAGAATCAATTGATTCTCCCTGACAACATAGTGACTTTATGTTTAACGCAGATAATACAACCATTTTTTTATTCAGTTTAACAGAATTAAACATGTTCAAATTAGTTCTAAATTCAGCTTAGTAACTACAGCATTTGCAGTAAGCTTTCAATAAAAAAAATATATAAAATTTGCTACATTTAAATAAATTTGTTACTAGCTTTGAAGCATATTGTTAAATTAAAAAGCATTATATCGCATTTTTACTAACAGATATTTATTACATGCATTGTTAACTGCTTGTAATAAATAGAAAGTGTTATTAATTACTTTAAAATAAAACTAATACTATAATACTTTATGTATCAACTAAACACAGTTTATTTCATTACTATTGAATTTTCGCTAATAATAATTTAAGTATAAATTGAGCTCTTTCAAGTCTTACACTAGCAATCAATCTTTGCTTCATTTTTGATGGTTTCAAAGAGACTTAAATCTGAATAAACTGTTATAATACTTTATTATTACTATCTTCTAAAAATTACAACAAAAACAACTAAATTACCTAACACTAATTTCACTTGGCGATTCTTAGAAACTGAGAATAATTAATCTCAACTATTTTTAAGAATGGCATTAACAGAATTTACAAAAACGACAATAATGAATATCTAATTAAGATATTCAGCAAGAATATCTAATTAAATGCTCAAACAACTTCTAATTGGAATTTACTACCTCTAATAATATTGTGATCTTTTAATAAGAAATTGATGTTAAATTAACTGATGTTAGACTATTCAGATGAGCATTAAACACAATTACACCCAGAAGGAGATAAAAAACTATTTTAGATGTTTGGGTCTTTTAGCACAAATGACACTTGGATACTTTCAGAAAGTTCAACAAGCTTAGTTTTTTCAAATTCAATTGGTGAAGAATTGAAATTGTGTGAATTTTTTTAATGTAATTATTCCATAAAAATAAAATTGCACGCAGTGTCAAAAATAATTATTATTCAGCAATGAGAGATTGAAGAAGCAGTTACAAAGCTGCATTGCAGAATCCTCTAATTATTAACTCCAAAAAATTAACACCAGATGAAAAATAGTACCGAAACTGTCTAAAAAATAGAAAAGTTTTAACTCTATAATACAAAATTATAAAGTCTTTCCTTTTGATATATCTAAGTTTAATTAGACCTAGAATATTCACGTATTGCATTGCACACAACACATTTAGTAGTAAATGTTTCAACCAATACGGCTTAAAAAGACTGTCATCTTTTTAAGTTATTTGCAGTCATTTATGATCAATCCATAACATATATTTCTCTCTCTTTCGCTTTCGAGAGGATCAAACTACTTTGAAAAATATTGCAGATAAAAAATTGCAATCAAATTTCAGTTCGGGAGGGGGATAGTCGGTCATCCAAATCCACCGCTGATTACACTGTAATGCATTAGATAAAATGCCTAGAATTTTTTAATGCCTGCAGCTTCCATGTGAAAGAAAACATCTGATGGTTGATGATAGCATTAATCTGAATATTGCATGATGGCAAAGTATCTATGATTAGCAGTGCAGCAACGCTGTGCACTGTAATTGAGGAGAGCCGCAAGCACGCGTTTAAATCAACACCACCCGCCCGAATACAAATCTATTCCTGAATTTGATCAGAGTCATTATTTTGTGGTGTAATTATTTTAGAATAATATCATTACTTAATTTCTTTCTACTATTACTGGTAGAGGAAGATTAGAATTAAAATAAATAAATATTAGTGGTTAGGTTGAAATATGGTAGCCTAATAAAAAAAGCCCTTTGTCAAAAAAAGGAATATTTATTTACTAACTTCATTTCGAATAAAGAAATTTAAAGTAAAATCAAAACAAGGCAGAAAATGTAAGACAATGTAAACAAAAGAAGTAGTACTATAAAAATAAGACATTATTTAAATACACAACACACAATGAAAAATGAAGTAAATGTGTAGAATTTTTAAAAATTCTAGAGGGCAGTGTAAGTTTGACTAAATTCAAGCCTCGAGATAGGATTGCTAAAATGCTGACGCTTACCAGTAATGGCTAGCTTAGCGGACCACTTTGACGTCCCATCAAGCACTGACTGCTTCACAGCCTTCATGTGACCACTGTGGATCTTTCTGTCCATACCAAAAACGTTCCTAGAATCAACGTCAAGATGTGGTAAAAATTTTGTAAATTGTAATTAAAATTAAAGTTTATTGTGTTTGTGAGAATCAAAGCAGTCAAATTATAAGTAAAGGAAAAAAGACAGTAATAGTAAAAAAAAATAATAAGAAACTACACATACTCATATACACATATAAGCTAATAATAATTTAAAATGATTACAAATTAAAAGCGAGTTAAAAATTTGGAAATGTGATTTTTAATATGATCTTCTTCAAATAATTTTCTTACAGAAGTTTTTTATTTATTTTGTTAGATATACAGTAATATTTAATTTCACTGTCATTTTAATGTAACTTCAGACTTAATAAAGTGTTATTCTGATAAGTGTTATTCGTATATAAAATACTATCATTATCTTAAATTCAGTTATTGAATAGATTTGGATTAATTATGTTTGCAAAGAACAAAAATATAAAATCATAACTAAACAATTGATGAAATAAGTTAATAGTACCAATATCAGTGATACTTTATATCATAGCATTTGTCTAAATTGCCTATCAATCTAAAAGCAATCTATATATTTTTTATTAATTGAACATATTATTTTTCATATTTTGATCATTGTATACCAATGTTTATTATTGGAAGTAAATATAGAAACAAATTCATACAAATATATCCAACCAATTTAATACGATTTCTGCTACACTACCCACTGCCCATAATTTATATGGAATGGATTTCATTAAAAATGCTTTGAACAATTTTTTAACGCGTCCCATTACTGCACTATATCAACATGTCACGCTAGCTTAGCGGTAAAACTCGATCGTTCATAACTCGAGCACAACTCCATTAGTTTTAATGGTCCGTATCGACAGTGTAGGATTTAAAGCTCTACTCAACAAAATTTCAATGTTAATCATCGGCCGCAGATTTCACAATTTTGATGAGAACGTCCAATCAAATATTTACAAACATTAGAATATATTTGAATATGTAATTGTATGAGCATTTCCAAACATAATATTATTATACTAGTATAATATAATATTATATTATATTAAAAGTCAAATGTGTAGTCAACTTTAAATAATTTTGATGATATCAGTCAAATTTTTATCATTTATGCTGAGTATAAAAACTGATGTATTATTACTGCCCGCGTGTTAGTTGATGAAATATTGATTACGACAGCTAATGGATATGTTTATAATTGATGCTTTGACATTAATTGAATTAATTAATCTAATTTATTTCTTTATTCATTATTTATTATTTCCTGTAGCTTATGATGACTATCAGTAGTTAATCTTGATAGTCAATGTTGGCCAAAAATGAAATATAACTAACAGTCTAAAGTATTTCACTCAATATTACAGGGATATTATTTTTCTGTTGTACTGGTTTCTCTCAATATTTTGATACAATAAAATTTAATAATATATTATCACTTTTAAATGAGATTTGATGACTTGCTATTAGTATGACCAACCAAGAACAATTGCATTCTATTACGAAAGAAGAGATGAAAATATTATTAAGATAAATGTAGTTTTTCCACACGAGAGCAATTTGCGATCAATTCAAAGAAAATAAACTATCAAATGTACTTAAAATAAAGTGCAATCTTATATCTTTTAAACTGGTAATAATTTCGATCCACATCATCGGCACATACCTTTATTATTCACAAGACTTGGATCAAAAAAGACACACTTTACTCAAATATAAAACTGCAAAAGAGGCTATAAATGGAAGAGGCTTTAAAAACTAAATGATAAAGCAATCTCTACAATAGCATTTTACAGTAGTGTATCAGCGGGATCTTTCTATTCATGCCTGTGTTTAGACGGCAGGATCTCAGCGGTGAAGGGAATGTGTGAAATATAGAGACCGATTCACATTGGCCGACATTTTGCACGAGCTCCTCGTGAAATTTTCACGTGAGCACACGCGTGCAAGAAATCATCTAGTTTTCTTGCACGCGTGCACACGCGTGCAAGAAAACGACAGGTCAAATACAGGTCAACGACAATTTTTGCACGCGTGCAAAAAATGTCGTTTGATCTTCTATTGGTCTCACATCTAGCCGCGGGCGGAACGATTTTATTTGTTCAATTGGTATCATTGCACTGTAAAATAAAGATATAATGTGATTTAATTCCAGGTCAAAATGGCCACGGACACAAAATGGACATGGCCATTTATCCTAGGACAAAATTGACACGGACAAAATGGCTATGAAGAGGGCAAAATAAACATCATAGTAAAGTGAGAAAAAAAAAGTTTATTATTGTAAGAGTAAAAAATGTTCAACTTAAACGTTGTAATTGTAAAAATAATTTTTCAAATATAGTGATCA
>JAQIXG010006317.1:0-10445 GCA_034700105.1 Oconnorella tubifera
TCCCCCCCCCCTAGATCATCATAGTTGTTTTAGTAAACTTATTATCTATATTACATGTATAGTAATTTCAAGAAATATACAGTACAAATGATATACTATGACTAAAAACTGGGTTTCTTTTCAGCTGCTATTTTCTACATAAAAATGTTGTTATTGTAAATTCATTAAACAATATTATAGACCTATAATTACTCATCAACTATAAACTAAAGTATTTTTATTTTCGCAGTCACAGATGTTGTTGTTGATTGTGTTTGACAAAACACTATTTTCTTGAGACACAATAGAATCTGAGTAGACACGCAATTAGACCAAGTATGCAATGTTTCTATTATATGAGTGTATAAATAGAATAATAGAAGAGAAATATATTTAAAATAGAAATAGGTCTTTATGTAGCGATCCTAATACCATATGATATTGTTTATTTCATGCAAGAGCGCAACTATTATATAAATAATGCTATTATCAGATATTGACAATCATAGTCAATATTTTAGTGGACCTATTTACATTTCATAAGCATAGTATTTGGTAAGGATAACATATATATGATATCATTTTTTGGTCCCTACATGCATATATTCACGATAAATTTTTCAATAAATTGTCACGCTAATGCAAAACTGACGCCTTTAACATTACAAAAATAATTACCTAATCAGGTAGAGGTTATAAACCCAACCTCCCCTCTCCACAGCCCTCTGTTAGCTACGCCACTGGTCTATAATTATAACGAAACGTAATCACAAAAAATTTCATTTACTTTTCAATACTGCAGACAATGCAATTCAATTAAAATATATCTTATAACATAACGCAATGATTCAATTAAAAAGTCAACTTGCAAACAACAGAGTCTGTGAAAACATAGTTTAGTGATTGATTTATTTCAATCTTTATAGTGATTTTTTGATGGCTTTTCTTAACAAGCAATGATATTCGTAAATAACTCACAAAATTCGGACGTGAAGGAGGGGGGGGGGTAGGTAAAGTTTTTTTTTAATGTGACGACCTATTTTCTATTTATAAGCAAATCCCACTAACAGTGGCGTCCCAAGAGTTGGTGTCACCCGGTGCGGTAGCTCATGGTGTCACTCAGTAGCGGCGCCAGTATTTTTTCCTGCCTAGGCTAAAATGAACGCAATAGTAAAATAAATATCTTGGACCGAAATTTTCCTCCCAAAACAGTGATGACCTTTTTTTCTTCTTGCTTCGTGTTGAAGCGTAAATGAATGAGCCCATTGTTATTTCTCTGTAACAATTCTTATTTATTTTTTTGTGCCCAGGAAAATTTTGGTCCAATTCAACTATGAACGTTATGAAACCCGACTAGACCGAGCTCTGTCTGCTCTGTCAAATTTGACTTTTTTCATTTTGGTGTCACCCTCTGTGACGGTGTCACCCGGGGCGGCCCGCCCCCATCCCGCACCCCCTAGTGACGCCTCTGCCCACGAAGGTGCCCACGAAGGGGTCGATGTGACAAAATATTACCTTTTTCTGCGACATTTGTGTCAATTTAATTCAAAAGTTTGAATGATAACAATTCAGAGAAGAGGGGGGGGGGGTTATTGCCTGTTTCTCCCCCCACCCTTTGATGTGGAAGCGCTGCTTATAGATATATGGACAGTTACTTGAGTTAATATATAATAACTAGTTTAAAAAATAAATACTTAAATAGCAGCAATGTGTAAGGTCTAATTAAATAACGTGTGAATTATAATTCTAAACGAAAATTACGAGAAATTATTAACAAAAGTAAAAGTTATGTCTTTCAACAAAAAGCAATAAAGATCTAATTAAAATTTAAATCAAATTTCAAATTTAAATTGTTCTAATTTCACCTTTCAGGTCGGTTTGATATGATTTTAAATAACCTTAGAAATATCTCCACCAATGACAAGCGACTTCCGTAAACATCACGTGACACTAATGGGCGTCATTTGAATCCTTAGGTGAACGTGAAATAAAATCATTGATTGAACATGATTGATTAATTTGCAGATAATTGCCTTTTTCATTTAAAAATAATTATGATGAGGTCACCACTGTCGTGATTTCACTGATTTGTTATTGTACTTAAGTGTACAATGAAGATACATCACGTTTGTATTTAATGTATTGAATTGTTGTGTATACGCCAAGTTTATTCTCAGAATAACTACTATAGGATAAAATCTATATCACTTAAATATTTTAATAAACAAAACATCTAATAGCGCGAAAAACGCAAGCTTTTATGCGCTATAATGATCTTAAAAAGCTTTAATGGATTTTTAGAAATTTAGCTTTAAAAGGTAAATTTACGGCAGGTATTTTAATATTTAATAATTCAGATATTATAAATTATAACCTGAAACCAAAGCATACCATACTTATATCGTTACTGTGTCAATAGTTTATTAAAACTAAAAGATAGCCTATTATTACTATAGTATATATATATAGAGTACCCGTACCCTGACAAAACGTCTCAAATACATTCCTAACCCGTATCCTTACTTCAATCCTAAACCTAACCCGTATCCTTACTCCAATCCTATCCCTAAAAATTGGCAGTCGGGGCCCATTTGTCGGGGCCGTTTTGTCGGTTCACGGTTCTATAGTTCTATGATAAAAGCAACAATGATATTAATAAATTTATCAAATCAAATGTATTTTCAAAATATCGTATATTTCATCGCAGTGATTGTCATGTAAAACAAAGTCTAATAATAGACAACAATGATATAATTTTCCTATTTATCAAAATACTTTATTGAAACTATTGTTAACAGATTGTTATTTTCATTGCGCTTCAACACTAACGAAAATTTAAATTATTTTCTGTAATAATAAAAGCCTAAATCATTCACCTTTTAACAAAATGTTATTGATGACTATTTTGTAATGTAAATTAATTAAAATCGTATCGCGAGATGTCATTTTATTGAAACATCATAGGGCCTACAGACTTTTATAAATAAAGATAAATCATGCAAAACATTTATTTTTATAAACTCTTTGATATGACGCACATTGTAATGTTTAGAAATATATTTGTACAGCTTCAAGGGGTTTGGTTACAAGAGAATAGTGCGTAGATATATTAAACGTTTTTTCCAAATGAATAAATAGTAAGAATTTGTTTTACAAATATGTGATAAATTCAAATTAATCGAAAGTTGTTTTGCTTAAGTTAAGTTTAAGTTGTTTTGCTTAAGCTTAAATTACTACGCAATATTAACAATGTTCAATTTGACTAATGATTGTTTGCTCAGATATATTATAATTATAGTCAGCTCTCATTTTTTTTAATTCATTAATCATATGATTGGGATTTTCAGAAATCTAATATACACACAGTAGGCTATATCCAGCAATATTTAAGATTTGATTGTCCTATAATTTTATAACCGAAAAACTTTCAAAAATTTAAGCAGATAGGCTACAATCCACTTTGTAATCATTATATTTTAATACGCAATATTCAAATTCTATTCAGTACCAATGGTAAACATTTAGGACATCTTCTTAGTGACTTTTTCAACATCATATGACAAAAAATGAATCATAATATTTCTACTTAGAGCAAATTTTACGATCAGGTCTTGGGACCGTGCCTTGTACGGCTAGCAAGCAATAGGGGCCGTCGCGACCCTGTATTGACAACTCAGCTTTTTTGCAACACGAAACCAGGACAAAGCGATAAAATAAAATCGAAAAAAAACTAGCGATTAATTGTCAGAAATCGATGACAGTCTTTAAACAATACAATATCGACTGGTTAGTCTTTTTATTTATAAAAGTTGTAAACAAATATATGATGAGAGAAAAGAAACAATATCATGGGTGAAAATCCTGTAGCCATTTTTTTTATGTGGATGTAACTTATATTTCTTAAATTCTCGATTGTTTTTAATTCCTAAATTTTTCAGCCGCCTTCAATGCTTATTGTAAGGGCTTCTAGGGTCTATATTTTTTTCTTACAAAGGACGGGGCCTACATACTCATTCTATTTTTATCAACAACATTGAAGGCCAGCGATCACTAAATACTTGTAAATATTATCTAGGATTATTTCCAAACATTGTCTTAAATAGAACATATTTACAAAGAGAGAGAAAATAATGAGAGATCAACACTTGTGAACATTTGGCATTCACTAAATCTTCATGTAATCAACAATATCATTGAATACCATTCACTGCCTGCCTGATATTTTCACTTCAATAAATGGTATTTGTATGGTAAAGGAATTGTTATTGCTTTTATAGTGTTAATATTGTAGAATACATGACCTCTGAGGTCATTTATTGTACTGTTTATTATTCATTCGTGATGTCATTTAACGATACTTTGAAATACCTACGTATGTATATCGTAATTACTCACTTACCCATTCAACGACTATTGTATAAACTTTATGAGAGCCTTCCTTATAGAAATACAGGACTAAATCTAGTGCATCGCTGAGGGGAAGATGTTGAAGAGAATCCCCTTGAAATTATAATAATAAAATTTAATGCAAGAAATTAATTTTGCTGTTTGGTAGAATACAGATGAATGGATTTAGATTTGAAGAAATAAGAACCAGAATTAATGAAAATCAGAGAAATATTTTGGGTTTACTAGCTAAAATTGTGTGATCTTTAATGATTGAGCTTTATAGGCTGATTGATTTAAAATATTAAAAAAGCTGTTGTCTAATTACTTCATTTACAAATCTGTCAATTGTTATATTCCAAAATTAAACTCGGAAGAGCAAACGTATTTTTGTGAACATAAACTTTTAAAATCAACTTTTCAATAATTACTTCAGTAGTATCAATCTCATTTTTAATTTTCATCATAATTTCATCTGTGTAATATGTATTCAACGAATACATATTACACAGTATAATAAATAATTTTTATTGTAAAATGTCTTTAATAGATTTTTATTGTAACATTTATTTATTATTCTGTATAAAATGTGTTTTACTGTATAATAATTTTTTTACCCCCAATTTTTCATCCAATTTAATCCACCACTACAAATTCTCATCCTGTAGTTAATAATTACAATTTTACATCGAAAAGCAATGCGGGCCAGCAGCTCTGAATGTACTGTTTGTTGTTGAAGTCCTATTGTCATTGTTAAAAAACAGAGGCGTTTACATTTGAACCGACAACTTGAAATGCATTGTTATCTCGATAGCATTGTTAAAGCAATCTTAGGCAACATTTAAATAAGGTCTATTTCCGTTTAAATTACAGTTTCTATACTTTCTTCAACGAATAATTAAATTTACAAATTTACTTTAAATGAGTGTTGAACAGAGATCAGTAATTAACAAAGTGTCTTTAAGTAAATAAATTGTTTTAAATAATCTATGTCTGAATACAAATTGTAAAGAATATCGGATATATCTATCAGTGTATATAGTAAGTTTTATGTTGACAATCTTATTTATTTTATTTCTTGAATTAAAACAATTTTAATAACCAATGTTAAATGTACTGTGGCTTTCACTTAGAGAAATCAACATATTATTATTCTATGTGTCATTTTAATTATCTCGCTATCTTGCTGTTTAATAATATTTCGATTATAAAATTATTATGTTGATTAATTATTTAATAAACATTATGTGTCTTACGATAATTATACTGTTAACAAACTGTTGTTAAGGCTTCAATTCAAAAGTTCCTTTTGAACTTAAAGATAATTTTCAGATTTAAAATTATGACAAAACTAACAGACAATTAATTTCGAAATTACATTTGAACATTTGTTGCATTTAGAATTTTTATAATTAAATAATTTTTCAATTAAATCTGATCTAGGTTTTAAAAATCTAACATGTCCTGTTAAAATGTAATTTCTATTCTGATTTGCGGTATACATGCTTGTATATATTATGTTTTTTCATATTTTTGATCAAAAAATGTATCATTTTACATTATTAAAAAACGTCTAAAAATTCTAGAAAATTTATGCTAGAAAATTGACATGTTGACATTGGCATATATTTGATTCTATCATACTTGCTTTTACACCACAACGTAATATAAAAAGCCAATTATAAACAGATGTATTTTGTCAATAGCAAATACATTACCAAAGAACTGCGTTACATTAATAAAACAATACTTGTTTGTCATTAGCGTTCAATTGACAATTGCATATGTATTGATTTTTTTAACTCGAATGTCTGCAAATGAGACTGATTTATAACGAATAAATCTGGTGCAACATGTTTAATATTTTAACTTGTTTTTTTTAAGCAAAGCGTTTCTAAGTAAATTAAAATAACTTTAATTGAAAATATTATTTTGTTATTCAGTGTTATGCAGTGTAGTTGTTTGTTACATTCAAGTAACATGACATTATGTTGATTTTTTTCTCTTTATGAATCTCCCATCGTTATTTATTTCTTCTGTTTTGTGCGTTGTATTAATTTGATATTTTGTACTTTCTGCCCTAGTGACAATTAAAAGTTTCATATATAATACTAGGGTCAATACTTTTACAGTTACTGCATTGCAGTCCTGACGACGGTTTTTAATTAATGTAGACTTGCTGTTGGCGGAACACATCTGTTTATAATTTGTTTTATATTGTGTTCATGTAGAAGTGTAAGTTTTATTGAACGTTACTGTAGATCTTTTCTGACAATTTATTTATATAATATTTATTTTTAATAACTGAAAGTCTTAAGATATTATTAATAGTAAGCCTGTTTACATTAATGTTTTAAAATGTACTAAGACATATTTTATTTTGTATCCATATTATATAAAATTGAGAAAATATACATTATAATAACATCCTGTATTGTCTGGTATTTACAGTACTACGAAATCACGCTCGATATTTTTCTTCTTAAACTGTATGCTATTTCGAAGTAACTTCCCTCATTGTTCATATTTTTTCACCTGAAATCAAACACCATGAACGGTAAGTCACTCATCTACTGTCTCGCAGGAGTCTGTCTATTGTCCACAACTCTTGTTCTCCAGAAATGGAACAACGAATACGTCTATCGCATCCAATACTTGGACACCACCGAGCCTCAACCAAATGACACCGCTTCACCCTTTCCTCTTTTGACTCTATTCACGTCTTTCGATCTCCGCCAAAACAAACCCTACCACCAGTACGCACATAGGATGGCAATTAAGAATTGGGCCAGCTTCTACCCCTACATCCAACCTGTACTCTTCGCGGAACGTTTTAACTCTTCTCTCGTTCAAATGGCGCTTGACAATAACTGGAAAGTATTACCTCTAAGTTCCTTTAATAAATACGGCACCCCAAAACTCAAGCCTATCTTTAAGACAGTTTTCGAGACGTTTAATAGTTCCTTCTACGGATACGCCAACGGGGATATACTATTTGATGATTCTCTCATAAAGACATTAACGCTAATACAGAAACATATCGCAAAACTAGCGAATAATGTTCTTATCGTTGGACAGAGACACAACTTGGATATCGATCTCCAAAACACAGAGAGCTACTACGCTACTAGTAAGTTGAAAATTCTCTCATTAAGAGCGAGAATATTTCACATCGACGCTGAAGATTATTTCATACTAACACAAGAGGGTAATAAACTGAATTGGTCCGCTTTGGCTGACGTCGTTATTGGTCGTCCGGCTTATGATAATTATCTCGTTGCCAAAGCTATTGAAATGGGCGTTAACGTTATTGATGCGACTAAGACGCTACTCGCTCTGCATCTTTCAACGCCTCATGTACAACACGAGGGATCAAAACAACCGGATGCTTTTTATAATAATAAAGTAATCGGACGATTTCAGTATGCGAGAGGTACGACAATGGTCACACAGATGCAGACGGCGTTCGATATATTTGGACGCGAGTCGCTGTATCTTAGGTAGCATCAGTGAATAGAACTATGGTAGATTATACTTGTAAATTGCTTTTATTTATAATGGTTGCCTTTTAAACTGATGTTTGTGTTGTTAAATTATGAGATTCGGGGGTCGAAATGTACCTGTTTAAATAGGGTATAAGGAGACTTCGTAGTATTTTATATTATAAAAGGTAGTAGCTGTTATTATAAAATGTAGTAGGTGATATTATGAAGGTATTGCGGGAGTTTGATGTAACTGCATTTTAGTAAAAACATTTTTTGACCTCTGGTCACGATCATTTTTGGATAATGACCTTTCCTCCCCCTCCCCCCCCCCCCAAGTCCACCCTTGTCGACTAATCGTCAGTATTTTTGAACAGATTTAACCTGTTTTAAGAAACAGTATTATGGAGAAATGACCGAACAATAAGTTTTTAGAATTTCAAATTTTAAAATATATTGACTTGTTTGACTCCATATGTCAATGCTAAATATATGTAGGTTTCATTGTAAGTAATATTTATTATGTTATATTTGTCATGTTGTTGAGAATAACGTTATTTCGTCAATTGCCTTACGTAAGGGTTTTGCATAAATGTCAGAGTCACGACCTATTTGTACAAACGTAAGACTATAAGAACATTGTTATGAATAAAACTGCCATGACATTTGGAATTATGCCTCCATGTTCTTAAAGTATTTGTCGATCTAAATTTCTACATTAGATATTTGCTAAGTCAAATTGAGACCGTATGTTAATTTTGACACTTTATTGAGACACAATAGATTTTCAAGATAAACTGACAGATGATGTAATAAGATTTTATGACGACGAGATAGTTTTTATTATCGTCTTGATACGCATAAAATAAGTAGCAGTCAATTTAAGGATAAATTATAGTGCAGCAATTGTTGAATTTAAAATTTTTGATTCAGTTATAATTGTTTCTGGAATCTTCAGCATCCAATTCTAAATTTCTATCTTTTAAGCTTTACTTGACTATCATTTTATCAATAATACTTCAACAGAATAATGGTAAACTATTCGTGATGTTTGTTTACTCTTAGGCATGTATAATTGCAATTATTTCATAAAATGTTGATGCATTTAAACTACACAGACTTTTAGTTAATGTCTAATGAAATGCCTGCATAATACATTTGCATTTCATTTATTTATAGTCTATTTTGTTTTTTTCGTCTATTTTCGATGAATAAAAGGTCGAATACTATCGTGTAATTTTTTTATATAACATTTTATAAAACATGTTTATAAAACATTTTAAGTGAAAATTGTACATGAAAATATTTGTAACCAAAGTACTAAAAGTTAAATATTAATATTCTTATATACTGTTTCCATTTTATTGTTATCTGATTCGTAACTTGTACTTAACATAACAATATATGAAGGTTAGGCATATATTTTATTATATATAAAGACTTCAAAGAATTAAATTAAAGATATGTGGCTGAGCTTATTTTGTATTATAGTTACTTTATTTTATGTACTGTCTGTTCTATTCATATTTACTTATTTAATTTATATTGTATTTATTTTACTTTTGCAGGCGTGTTCTTAAAACTGCTGATCATTTTAAATTTTTATCATTAAACTTTTATGCTGCTCCTCATGATATGATATATTTGGACTTTTTCGAATAAAAATGAATATTTGTATAATATCGAATCAAGGCGAATTTAAGTTATAAGTCTTATCAGATTCATTATTTTGTTATTTAATGTGTTGCTGTTAAAACGTTTGTATTTTATTTATTACAGTATTTGCATCCATTATATGAGATAATATAATAAACATTCGTAAATATTTGATAAATAATGTTTAAATGCGTTTTGTCTTGACTTCACTCTTTTATTAATAATAAAGATAACAATAATGATAACAAAAAATTTATTTATTATGATGATAACAATAATGATTATGATGATGACAATAATGATTACGATGATGACGATTAGGAGAAAAAAAACGATAATAGTAAAACTAATAACAGTCATAAAACCACGGGATCTTATCATCATAATATCATCAGCTGGTTTTCAGAAAAAAAATTTTTTATCGAAAATTAAATCATGAAACGAAACAATTATTCAACATAACCAGTCAAAAGGGCGTCATTTGGGGGAGGGGTGAAGGGAGGATGGAGATTTTCCTCTCCCATGATTTTATTTTTTTACATGCAATAGGACAAAATGTTTGTCATCTATTTGCACTGTTCATATATTGTGCGCAATTTAGAATTACAAAACAAGAATTGCAGTAGAAAATACGTTGTATGCCTGCTTTAGTTATTCAAGTTCAAAGATTCAATTAAAAAACGTGATAAAAAGGTCATCATCTTTTGTTGGAGAAAAAAATACTTCCCACCCCGCTCGCCCCATCAAAAAATGAAATGAAGTCCCTACGTGTTATTTCGCTTTGTATACAGGAATTGAAGGATACGTCATTAGAGACAATAATACAAGCTGTTAAATACATTTATTTTGTCGTAACTATAGTTGGGGATAACTTTAGTTTTCTTAACCTTAAATTAAGTTGGGTACTTGTTAGTACATTTTGGCAATCAAATGTGTTGATTA
>JAQIXG010006318.1:0-10444 GCA_034700105.1 Oconnorella tubifera
TATTATTAATGTGTATAATATGTATAATATACATATTATACACATTAATAATATACATAGCAATAAGATACACATTAATAATTTATATATAATGTATTACAATCATGATTACGAATATTAATCGTAATAATACTAATAATATACATATTCAATTTATATTTATAATCTTTGCTTCTGATTTATATAATTATGATCATGATTAATAATATTACTCATAATGTTAATAATAATAACATATTCAAGTTATATAATCATTGCTTCTGATTTATAGAATTATGATCATTGTTGGTGGGTCTTTATAATTACATTACTGGCTTTCGGTGTATTGCGAAGCGATTCATTTGACCTGTGAATTTGTTGTATTTGTCAGGTATTACACTTTTGTGAAAGTAATATTTGCTGTTGCCATATTCATCTCATATGGACTTCAGTTTTACGTTCCTATTGACATTCTCTGGCCTATTATCTCAAGAAGGCTTTCAGTCATTGCTCCGGATCATTATCATAAATGGGCAAAAGTCTACGGAGACTATGTACTGCGTTTTGCTCTACTGCTTCTAACCTGTAAGTGTGGTAATTTAATAAATTTTGATTCTGAAGGATATGTTTCTTTAAATCGATGTGGTATGAAATGTAGGTTTATTTTATTTATCTTTGGGATTATTTTTCTGTGTAAGTTATCTGTATGTGTATGGTTTGATAATTCTTTTGATAAAACTCTTCTTTTTACCGTGTTAAGAGTTAGCTAATCACTCGTCATTTTCATCACTTAGTTTATATGAAATCAGCTTTAACATTTTATTGTAATTAAATTAAATTATAATTTAGTTTGTTTAAAACGTAATCAATTAGTTACGATAAAATTCAAATGTTTAATTTTCTTGGTCCGACCCATATATTCAAATGATTGTATTTTTGTGAAATAAAACGAATAAATAGTAACAAGTATTGTTTCTTGTTAGTTGTTCTTGCCGCAACGATTCCCCAGCTTGATCTGATGATTTCACTGATCGGTGCTCTCTCCAGCAGTGCTGTTGCTATCATTATACCCCCCCTAGTTGAAATCATTACTTTGTTGCCTGAAAACAAACTGAATGGTTGGATTATTCTTAAAAATGTACTCATTATGGTCTTTGGTTTCACAGGTTTTATTGTCGGTACTATCACTACTGTTTTTAGCATAGTGAAAGCTTTTTAAACGAAATAATAGTGCAGTATCGTTTTTATATTCAATATAATATTTAGTAGATAGACAGCTTATAAATTGGTTTTAATTTATACATTTCTTGAAGGTTTTCTTTTGAATATCTTAATTTTCTCATTGAACAAATATAGGAGTTATTATTCAATGATTTCCAGTTTGTGAAGTCAGTTTGTGTTAAAATTTTAATGCGATAGTTTGTTGATTAGGCAAGTTATTGCTGTGATCATAAACAGGATACTATTAATCTGTAGAACCTGTATTACATTCTATACTGTGATGTATACTATGGATGATTGTTTATCACATTCTATACTGTGATGTAGATGATTGATGATCATTCTTTGCAGATAGTTTTTAACAGAAATCAGTTGTGATCATAATTGATTTATAGAAAATTTCAAAAATTAACTTAATTAACAAAAATTAAGATAATTAATTAATCTAATTATTTTGTAATGTCAATTTGCATTGCTATATTTTGTTAATAAAATATATTTTCAATTTATTAAAAATTAATTATTTTTAATCTAATTAATTATCAAAGAATTACAGTTTATTCAAATGAATTGCGCAATGAATTTCTGCAAATTTCATGATGTTATTAATTGCATCTTTCGTTTCAAACATCTCATAATATAATTAATTGCCCAGTATTTTATTTCTATATACTATGATGTTGACTTTGTATTGATGAAATAGATTCAATCGTAATTCAAAATGCGAAATATATTTGCTTTAAATGATTAAATATTCCTGTAAAATCGAATTGATTTATTCGAAGTGAGCACATCCAGTCATTTTTATTGTATTGTAATTTTTTATAAGCCGTTTAACTGAAGTATAATGTGCGTGTAAATATAATGTTTAAATCTACTTCACTTTTAAAGAAGGAAGTTTTGTAACTTTTAAACAAGGAAGTTTTGTAACTTTTAAACAAGGAAGTTTTTTACGTTCATTGTTATAAAAGTTGATTTTAATAATGATAAAAACATTTAATTGCTTTTGTAGTGTTAAAGTTGTTGACTTAATTGATTTCAGGATACAGTTGTTATTTTAAGTGCTTCTGCAGAATAATGATGTATATATTGTATTAGCTACATTTAACTTTAGACTAATTACCAACAGTTGTTTGTGTATTTATGTATATATACGGTGTGCTTTCATGCATATGATGTATATTGATACATTATGAATTAAACGCTTTGCTATAGAATATTGCACACTACTTTTGCACTGTAATTCAAACCGGGATCCTTTGTTTCAAATTATGCTTTGTTTCAATTATCTGATTACTTGTTAATGAAATATTAGAAATATTCACAAAATAACAATAAAAATGATTTTTTGGAATTTTAGAATACGATTTGTTTGAATTTAGGGTTTTATTAGAGTTACACCTAGTAATAAATTGTAGAGGTTTACTCTCATATTTTTGTGTGTAGTATCAGACGAGTCGAAATGATTATTACGTTAATAAGTTTTGTAATTAGATTATATTATCTCACATTCACTTGTGTTCACATATTATATTTAGGCCTCTATAATATCAATAATTCTTTTCATTATTTATTTTCTATGATTAATTAATTTAATTCATTTTATTTTCTTTGATTAATTAATTTAATTCATTTTATGTAATTTATTACAGATTATGTTATAGTGTGATTATAATTAATACTATTATATTTATCTAATTAAATTTATAACTTTAATCATTCATTTAATTTTTAATTTCAATAATTGCTGTTTTCTTTTTTATGCTTGTGTAATATATGATATAAATTATAAGCTTTTATTACAAGACTTATAATAACTTAGCTTTGTATCTTTTTGCATTCCGTGAGAACAAATATATTGTTATAGCTTTGACGAATATATGCTTTTGCGTATTGTGATTCTATTTGTATTTTGCAATCTTATAACTGAATAGCGTATAGTGTTTATAATCATGGAGCAACTTGTTTTGTGATGCTTGCTATTTTTTATGTTGCATAATATTGATACTATTATATACTAGGAGGAGGGTGATTGTATAATTCTTTTCAATGTTATAACAGTTTCTGATTTTAATTACGGCAGTAAATTATGTGCCTTGAATAACAAACTATTAATTCATATATTCATGATGTAATTTTATAATTTCGAATTTTATTTCGAACGAAAACACATTCCTGTTACTTATTGCATATTAGAGTAGAATTGAAATAGTCATTATTAGTACTAATTTGCATGTATAAATTAGACAATATTATACAAATCTGTATGTACATTGAAATAAAATTGTTATTTAAATTAACGATTGCTTTGAATTTTCATGATGCATTGCATCACAATATTTTTTTATGCAATTATAGAGTGCTCGTAGAAGTAGTTTTTATATATTGTCACTATAAGAACTGCTACTATTGTTGCTTAAACATGACATTTTTGTTCAAAAGTAAATAATGGTGAAAATTTAGGATGAGCTGAAAGTTGTTGATAGGAAAATGATGGGTATTTCTTAGCAACTAGTGTACATTGATCAATACTACTAGTGCATTAGATACTTGCTTTTTGAACTACCTATATATATATATATTAGTATATTAGATCATTTTTTCTTTATTTATTCGAGATGATTCCAATCTAATTATGTTGATAATGATAATTAAGTAAAGGTTAATAGTTGATAAATGATAATTTAATGATAATAGTGCAAAAAAATATTCCAGCTACTGAATGATGTTATTGCGTATTAAAATAACAGTTTAACTTATTAGTTTATTAACTGATAATCAACTTTTTGAAATATTTGTTAATTTTTTGTGTATAAAACTCTTAACCGATACTTTAGTACATACAGTCTATGTACTAAAGACGTACGTAAATAGTACATAAATGTACGTACATAGTACAGTCTATGTATGATTAATAATGTAATTATTAATCACAATTGTGTATAGATGATACATTTGTAGAATAATATTGACCACAAGTGCCTTGTAAATTCTTTTATTAATTATGGTTATTGGTATTTATATTGCACAGTTTATTTTAATTTAGATGATCTTTTATAGAAAATAATAACAAAGTAAACTGCAGAGACATTTATTGAAAAACAGAATTAGAAAACTTATTAATAAAATCTATACATAGCTTAATAATGTTGCGTCTATATTCTGTATTGATAATTTGTAAACAATAAGTGCATAATAATCACTATATCTATGATTTTATTAGAAGAATTTTCTGTTTCTCAACAACTTTGATAAAAAAACTTCTTACCTTTAAGCAAAAAGCTGAAAAAATGTATAGTTTCTACTTACAAAGTAAGACATATTTTCATATTTGTGGAATTTCATATTGAATATATTAACAGTAGCAGTGAAGCTATTTAAATAAGACTTTATTGGCTTACATATTGTAATCAAATAACTTAATTAAACGAGCATTGTTCTTAAAGAATACCTAAAAGTTATAATCAGCAGTGTTTTAAACTATAAAAATTATACATTTCATATTGAACTAAATAATCTTACTAAATATTCAATCTAAATATGATTGACAATTTAAATCAACTAATGTATATATGATTGACAATTAATGCAACAAGATGTTAAACATTAAATGAAACTTAGAATACATCTATTGGATTATAACTTAGCAACTGACAAACACAAAAAAGGAATTATAAACTAAGCAAATGCAGCATAGTTAAGTTGAATAGAAGCAGAAAAATGTTTATTATTAATCAGACTAGCAGTGCAATATAAATCACAAAATTGCCCATAGAATAAAACACCATCACCTCATGAAATGCTTTATATTTAAAATATTAGAATCTTTTTGAGTATATTTAATAATAGTTTCTTAAATATTAAGGCCACTCGAAGTGAAATTCTAACAAAAACTACAAATTAGTTTAAAGCAAGTAAAATCCTGAAAATCAAAGGCTCTCGATTAAAAGATTTATCTCAAAACAAGGCTCAAATTTGAGAACAGATTATATATGTTCAGAAGGAAAGGAGTACAAACTCGGAACTGAACTTAGCAAAATCAGTATATAAACTAAAATTAACATTAGGCCTACTGTTATAGTAATCACTCATTATAACATTGGATCATTGATATTATGCAAATGACAACTTTTCAAGCGGTATGTTATAGCAGCACAAACGGGTTATTCGTTGAATATTATGCAAATTTGTTAAAACTTATACTATTATTTTACAAAAAATCTTTGACATATTGCATAATTTGCATTATACTTTGCGTTTAGACTATAATTATAGTTTAAGAATGATCTATAAAATATCTAAAGACAATAATTTCTTTTTATCTAATAGGAAATAATCTGACAACAAATATTTTGCTATAAAATGTTGTTGCAAAAATTTCACGAAGTTATATCCAATAAGTAAAATATCCAATTTCAACAACTCTCTACAGTATTAATACTAATAATACAAAATAGTATTAATACTCGTAATACAAAATACACCATCAATAATATTAACTAAATAAAATAACCTACTTTAAAATACTGAAATGCATAGCCGTTAAATACAAAATCTAACTAGAAATTTAGCTTAACTATTTTGTTGCCATTTAACTCAAATGACTAATATTAAATTCAACAAAATTTTGCTTAGTGTTTCTCGGGACTAAATCTTTTCCATCAAATTTAAGCTCTGAAAGTTAACTTAAGGTTAATATTTCATTGACATGCCAATAAACATAGCAAAATTCCTTGTATGAAGTAAAATATCAACCCTTTCAACAATACCATATTATCAAATTAAAGCTTAATGTCATGCTGAAGAGTTCAAATGAAAGACTCTACCAGTCATGCGCAATACTCAACTACACACAACTCAATTCATTTAAGATGACTTCAACTGTACGAATGTTTTAAGTATATCAAATAAAAATACTAGATAAATTGAAGATAAACTTCATAATTTAGCATTCAAGTGATTTAAATAGTACAATAAAACAAATATTTCTTTTCCTCAATCAAAAATACTATCTTTGTATAAACTTAATGTCACAAAATATCAGTCAATCTACGAGAATATTATCAAACGCATTGTTATTTCAGCGAACAGTGTCATGGTCATCTGATGTTATTTTCATCTATAAATGTAATATATCACATAGAGAAGAAAATCTGAAAATACAACAATGTCACATCAAATCTAAACTCTACGCAATACAATCAGTATCTTATTTCCAGCATGTTGTTAAAACTTGCATAAAACTTCAAATTGATTCCACACTACAGAAACAACACCGCAGCAAACTCTATTATAACATTTTTCAAGTAATGCACCTATCTGTCATTTTTATAAACAAAACCAATATAAAATTTGCCTAATTGCTGATTTCAGAAAGAAAACATCTACATACGAATCTTTTAAAATGTAATGACTTTAATAAAAAAACAGTTAAAAAATCACAGTTAAATCACACCTTATTTTAAACACGAAACCAATGAAAACCAATAAAATAAACTTTTGCCTCAAATCTGCATAAAAACTACTTTAAACCAGTGTTAGTTAGCTAAACTTTCTCAAAGCAAAACATTTACTACAACATTCAAATTTCTAATCACACCTTTACATCAGCACACTTATAAAATGGAAGAATTAACTAAAGATAGATTCTATTATTGATCATCTCACACAACGGAATGTTCCATAGGAATATAAATGTATAGTGGAAGTAATCATATATGCAACAACACATCAATCACATCACAAGCTGACTAAAGAGACAATTGGTTATGAACTATAAGAAGCAGATCACCAAGAAATGGATGACGGTTGACTACCACAACTTAGTGCTGGTACCACCGGGTGGCTGCTTCACGGCAATGCTTGGCTGAATCTTTGGCTGAGACACCTGGCAAGAAAAACATTCGGGACACCAATTACACAACAAGAACAGAATTATAAGCAATCAGTTTTAAAGTTCATCAGTTTTTGTTATTGTTTAAGCTTGTTGATAAAGTTTATATAGTCCAAAGAATGCTATATACAGACAGATATTCGTATTATTTTACATTCAATTACCTTTAATCTATTAAATAATTTAAATGCGTTTAATAAAACACTTAGAATATCAATAAATAATTAAACTGCCTATCAAGACTGCTACAACGAAAACATATTGAAAACCGATATGTTATCCGAAAAGTGATTAATTAAAAAATTTCTGACATATTATATAAAATTCTATCCAATATTTTAGTCAAGGCAGACTATAAGAAAATACACTTATTTACTTTTTCCGGCACCGCTCCATATGGTTCACCAGTAATTGGATTAAATCCAGCTAAAATAAATCATATACATTGCATACAGCTTCGCTATCATTAGTTTCTAATATTTATTATTTATAATTATTTAAAGTCTATAAGTATTATAAAGAAATGCAAGATAGTATGAATATTTTTCAACAGAGATTTCTTAATTTCGTAATGAAATTTGTATTGACTTGCGCTTAAAGACATATCAGTATAAAACAATATTACTTAACGCCACAAATTACATTTAAAAAGCTGCATAATTAATTAATCTACGATAAATAATTCAAAACAATGACAGCACCGATAAATATCGTAAAATAAACTGCTAAACCATTTATATATATATAATAACAGTGCTTAACTTTGTGTCAAACTTCATTACATAAGCTGAATCATAAACAAAACTTCTAATTTTATAAACACATTGACATTTTGTTTTGCAATCAAATGAAACATCGCAATTGCAGCCAAATTCCAATAATGTCAACCAATTATTATTTCTGTAAAAAGAAAAATAAATATTACCATTCTTTCTAGGCTTAGCACAATTTCCCTCAGCTGCCTGAGTCTTTACATTCACAGCTGTCTGTTCCGCTGCAGTCTGTCCATCAGCTTTAGTTGGCTGCTCATTGACGGACTGGCTTGCCCCCTCAAGATGATTGGCTACAGGCTGACTAGTGGACAACGCGGTAGGGACAACGGGAGGGGGGACTGGCTTCTCATCGGGGAGACCAAAGATATTGCTACTTGCGCCACCCGGTGGCCGAATAACCCTAGTACCAGAAAATAAACTTTAATTAAATTTAAGTTTAAAGTCTGGCTTATTTGTATTATAAAAAAGTAAAAATACATTTGTTTCGTTGTTAAACTGCGTAAATATAGGCTTATTATGGTTTACTGTAAACAATAGCAACTATAAATGAATTCTTACAGTTTCTAAATAAAGCTAAAATATGTCTAAAAAAACCTGTTCTAGTATAGTTAATTGAAAATTCTAAGCTACTATTACCCATTACCCTAATTCTAAAACAATAAATTTCATGAACTATTTTTAAAGCAGCTATTTTTAGACGAGCTATATTTAGAAACTTCTCGAATTCAATTAGAGAATGACAATATGCGAAAGGGTCGCATTTTATGCAGTATTTTTAAATTGCGCCTATTTTATTACATTACAAACAATACATTCTAATCTTTCCGTTCATATTACCTTGAGCTAGGCTTCTCTCCAAAGGCTCCCTGATAGACGGAAGTAGAAGTCATGATAATTAGGCGACCCTTCTGATGAATTGAATCAATAAAAATATTTAATTAATTTATTCACAATATTCTTTGTGAGTAAAATTGCGCAAAAATGTCCAAAATATTTGTCGGATTCAAATCAATAGTCGCATCTCTGACAAGCAAAATTTCACAAAGTATTAAATTTGTGAACATTTAGTTTATAATTTCAAAATGTGACATAATAAGGACACATAATTGTGAATAGATCACTTATTATTGATGAAAGGAGTAATTGGAGTATTCATTTAAAATTATAACTCAAACATTATTGAAGGCTGAAAATGAGTAGTTAGAGGCATAATTTGATTCCAAAGTGTCTTTTATATATGACCAATACTTCCTATTTTAATAACTATATTTCCTAAAAACTCAATACTATTTTAAGCACAAGACATACAATTATATCTACAAAACAATATATGAAGATTTGTAGATTAAGAATCTCGTATATATACACTTTGGAAAAGCCAATTTTTACAAAAAGTATTGTGTGAGAGGTCTATTATGTGTGGTCCCTGCAAAAAACACTAAATCGCTACAAGGAAAGGTATAAATCGCAATATTTACAACGAAACAATCAATAATTACAACGAAACTTATAATTACAACTATAACGGGTGATTTATTAAAATTGGAGATCAGAGTGTACACTGTACACTTAGTTATTAATAACAACCATCTCCAGAGTTTTTCATAGCTTGAATAATTGCGACAGTGCATATAAGAAATACCTTGACTCCGTAACTTTGAATCTTTGACTAACTTTTAGACTATTTCCTTAGTTATATACTACTCATCGCGTTCATCTAGTTTGACAACTCATCATTAGATATGTGGCTTAACTGGCGTTACAGAGTTACGCAATGCGCGTTCATTATTAATTTTAACTCTAAAAATAGAGTCGAATCGAACTTACGTACTTTCACAAAACTGCTTATTAGTCATTTCATACAAGTGCAACAGACGAGCGCGGTACATAGTAATGTTTACATTAACGCTATGCAATAATAATCATCTATTTGGACGTTCTCTATTAGCCACGCCCATTCTGCCCCGCCCCTTTCGATCATAACATCCTAATTCAACGAGGGAAAGATGGCGGACGTGAAGCTGGAGATTTGGGATTTTTTGGCGATTGGGGTTTATTTTGTGGCGGTGATAGGAGCCGGGTTATATGTAAGTACACACGTGTCGTGTTTGATGACTAATTAGAGACTAATTAATAGCTAATTAGTCACTAATTAAGTACTAATTAGTCTCTTTAATTAGTCTCAATTAGATCGTAATTAGGATTTAATTTGATGCTAATTATGGTTGATTAGTCTAGTTAGACTAATTTATATCTAGCGTCAAGTAATTAGTTTATTTGACTAATTAGTAATAATTATTAAACGAGTACTAATTAGACTAATTAGGATTAATTCATTTTTTAGATTACTTAATCTCTGTAAGTGAATGACAATTTAATTAATCTTGGTATCCAAATTTAATTATACAATGTTTTTGTACTAATTACTTTTATTTTAATCAATGGCTTACAATAATTCAATGCGTCTAATTACACTAATTGATTTTTAAAATTATTTTGAGAGTAATAAGCTTCAAATTAATGCCATTTCACTAATTATGTTTAATTAATTACATTTGGGTAAATAAGGCATTGGGTA
>JAQIXG010006319.1:0-10444 GCA_034700105.1 Oconnorella tubifera
GGCAAGCCCTAACTTTGGACTGAATCAATATTTCTTGATGAAATTTGGCAATAGTGTGTCTAACTAACTTCTAAATAAGTCTGCAAATTATTATGTAAAAGTATTTAGTATCAACAAAGTTATTGCAGTTTTTCAAAGGGGTCATTTTTTTTGGCCCACCCTGTATTTATTCAAAAATTACTCAATAATTGAATAATTGCATTATCTATTTAGATAATGCAATTCGTTTCATAGTGCAAATTTGTTGTTTTAATAAATGCTTTCATGACTTTATTTCTACACATCCAGTTATCAGCATGTCATTAAATTGCCTTTTTTTGCTGATGTGACATTAAGCAACAAATGAATATTAAATATTCAGAGCAAGTGAGAGATGTCAGCAAGAAAAGCGCAAGACAATCAACGGGGAAGACATTCTATTTGCAATGGCAACTCTCGGCTTTGACAACTACGTAGAGCCGCTTAAAATATATTTACAGAAATTTAGAGAGGTGGTTTATATTTTGTGTTTTCTTTTTGTAGAAATTTTAATAAAAAAGTAACTACATAATTATCTATTATCGTTTTCATTTAGATAATACATTGAAATACTGTATCAAATAAGTTATTGGGATGCAATTATAATGTTTGAATGATAATGTTAAATATTTAACAAATTACGGACAGGTTATTGAAAGTTTTGTGCATACTGTTAGAAGTCTTTTAGAAACTAAATAGACTGCTTACAAAGTTTGGTATTTATTGTAACAGCCTGGTTTAAAACTTTAAGTTCCAGCAAATTTGATAGTACTTTAAGTGATGACTATAATTATAAATTGATTGTTCGATTTTTGAATTAAGTCGACAAAAGGAGACAAGTCTATGACCTCGAGTCAAATTGAAAGCAATATGGAGGTATTGGTCAATTCTGGAGACGATGCATTCGGTAAATCATTTCTACTTACTCCTTGCTCATTTTGTATCTGCTTTATAATTGCAACTGTACAATACAGAAGATAAATGAAAAACGATTGAGATGCTAGATCAATTTTCTGATGTATAAGCTCTGCCAATGTTGTGTATTCATAAGCAAGTTCTCTTAAGGAATTTTAATAAATAATTGGTAATGTTCACGAAGGTCTATACAGAACAATGACATTACACCAGTGTGATTAATTATTGAAAGGCACATATATAGCATCTATTTCAGTTACACACATAGTGTAGTACTTTATAATTGCAACTGTACGATACATAGCAAGATAAGTTACACACATAGGGTAGTTCTCAATCCAATGAAACACCTGGCTAGCTCTGTCACACTGCAGCTTGCATTACAGTTCAGATTTTTTGCCTCTTTATAAATCTGTCTAAGAAATTGAGTTTATTCAGATCGTTATAAAAATTCTTTAACTTGTCAAATTCTCCTCTGAATCAGTTGATATATTAATGCCAGTATGCAAGATCCAAAGATTTTTAATTATTTTTGCCAGCAAACATTCTGACCCTATTTATAGAAATTGACCAATAACATTATGATAAAATGACAAAATTTCTATAAATAGGGTCAGAATGTTTGCTAGCAAAAATAATTAAAAATCTTTGGATCTTGCATACCGGCAAAAATGTCTTTGTAGAAGTCATTATGTTTTTCATTTGGATGAAATAAAATGAAAATATTATAATTGTTAATGGTGATGGCATTTTTAACAATTACTTAATAAATTATGCAGGTTTAGTTATATATTCATTTGTTTTGGTTGAAATGTTTATGTTTAGCAAACAATAGTGAGAATTTATTATCAACAGAGCAACATATCATTTACACAACAAGTTTTCCAACACAGGTGTCGTTTAGTAAATTCTTTACTTTTTGTCTATATTTGTAATATTTGTTTATACTTTCTAACGCGTGGTGCTACTTTTTGTTCAATGTTGCATCAGGACAAACGGTTACTTAATGATGTACTGTGAAGATATTGTAAATATATTATAATATTGATCATTTTAGAAATGAATTAAGCCATTTTATTTTGATATATACATAAAATAAATGGGTATAATTAGAATTAATACACAAATAATGGATTTTCTCACTGATTTGTCAAAATGTATCAGCTTAAAAATTCTAATCCCCCTTTGTAAAGTTGTTCATTCATATCTCTATGGTACATCTGTAAATTTATTTATTTTATGTTACAATATTTTGCAAGGAAATAATTTTTTTATAGATACAAATTATTTATCTTATCTTTCTTTTATTGTAGGTTACTCAGCAACAAGTCAATTTTGGATAGACAGCTAATCTTAACATTTAATACTATTTGACTTTTGAACAGTAAAATATAAATTATAACTATACGTATGTTGTTAAATAGTCTTGGTATATTTTGTATCTATTTTTGTCCTATATGGAATCACCCTACAAATCCTCTCATGCTGGTATTTACATTTATTATAGCATTTTGTTGTTTTTGTAATATCATGGGCGTTTCTTTTCTCTCAACCCTACCTCTTCCTAAGCCTACAAACTTGAATACTTCATCTCCTAACCTTTTCTCAAGTCTATTTCTTCTATCCTCTCGAGCCTTCACTCTAATTATTGACATTTGAATTTATGATAATTATCGCAGCTATTAAAATATATGCATATACTAAAGAGAGATACACTCACAGAAAAATAAACAGTTTATTAATTGACGAAACAGTAACATATATTATTAAAAGGTTTTTTGTCATTTCTGCGTTTAATCCCGCATCAGAACTCTGCGACTTATACTATTTTAGTTCTTGTTTTGCGACGTTGATCAGTGATAAGAACATACACTAAAAATAGATGACCAAACGAGTGACCAAATACAGTGCCAAGTAGACAGCTTATTGGCCATACCTAGAAAGAATAATTATACATAAAAAAATACATACATAGTGATAAGATACTAAAAAATAACATGAAATTTAGTTTTCGTAAAAAGTTTTAAATTTAATATTTAACGCATATAAAAGCACAATTTTAAATGAAAATGTTATTACAGTGAATAAATGAACAAAAATTCAAGAGAAAATATTTATTATTGACTTAAATACTGCATTTTTGCTACGCGATTATCACTGTAAAAAATTTATTTTAAATGCACTTTTATACATCACTTAACTTTACTCCATCAAATTTTCTATTTTTGAAACAAAACAATTTAAACCAAAAAGTGAACTAAAAATGTAACATTGAAATAAAAAAGCTCAAACCTGCCAATCTCTGTCCCAGTCTAGCGGTATAGGAAATGCGCCCAGCCACGCGCCACCTACAGAGCACAGTGATATCAAAAGTGTCGCGTACTCTCGCGTATAATCACGACTGAAAATAACGCGACATAAAATACATTAAAAACTTAATAATTGCTATCTTTTGTTTCAACTAAACCGGTTTTAGTCTGGTTTTAATTTGGATTCAAGAAAACAAAGTTGAAAGTCATTTCAAAGCATTTTATTGGACAAAAGCATTGTTTGATAAATAAGAAAAATCTGCACCCAGATTTTAATTTTAAATATGCTTAGGGTTTAAATTAATTATTAAATATTAAATATAAATTTTACTTGAAAAATTTATACTAACGTTTTTTGGTGATTGACCCAAATCTTGAGCCAGATGTCAGGGGAGGAACCAAGAGTACAAACGCAGGGTAAAACAGAAGCACATGCAAGCAGACAAGCAAAATGAAAAGTTTCTGTCATTGACCTGTCGAAAAGAATTTATTTATTGCATAATTTTAAAAATAAATTAATTGATATTTTAGTGTCAATTAAAAATAGAAATCATATAAACAGCTTTGTTTTATTCACAATATTAATAAAAGTTATTAACTATATATAGATAGATTTGTCTATACAGTTATTAACCATTTAAATTAAAGATTCAGCAGTTCCTTGCTAAGGAATGCAGCAAGTAGTGAAATATTTTTGAGTCTCAACACAACTCGAATCTAATGCCTTACCATTCCGAGTCTACAAATTCTAGATATTTATTAAGAATGTTGAAAATATTTAGAATAGTTACTGACTCTAAGACTGGTGCCCCAAATAATATAATCACAAAATGTAACACTAGTATGCTACTCAGAAATACTCCTGCATTGTTCAGCCATTTCCACGTCTAAAATTAAATACAAGTATAGAAAGATACTGTGTCAAAGACTGCTTGACATGGGGTTTAAATCATTACAAATTTTAACACTGGTTTTATCATTTCAAATTAATCACAGTTAGGATCAGGAAGTTTCACACCAGGGGAAGTCCAGTTATTTCTCGGGGTTGAACTGGGCTACGGTTTCTGTACCTTTTTTTAAGCTGCAATTTATGCAGTGTTATAAATATATACTTGGCATACATTTATATATGCATATAGATTACAAATACAAGTGATATCAACTAATGATGATCAAAGTTTATATTTTATTTCTATAACAAATGTATACAGAAATTTGTTAAGGGTGGGAGTACAAATAAAATGTTTCTAAGATCAAGCAGCTTCCAATAGGTAGCTCGTATAATTTTCAAGAATATCTGATCCTGTAAACAAATACATCTGACGAATATTGTCATTTTCAGTTAACTGTTTAATTATAAAATAAAAGAGTTATCCCCCCCCCCTATAAGAATCCAGAAAATTCCAAGAACTTCTTCAAACCACCTTTCGATACCCACGTATATAAGTGCTACTAACAAACCTTTGAGCGAAGACTTTTAGACTTGACTTGAGAGAAATACACTAAATTACTCGATTCTTTCACTAGTAATAATGTACCAACATTGTAGAGAATCATCAGACAACAGATAAACTTTGTAACCAGTAGAGGCTTTGATATGATATATAAGTCAGGAAACAATCGCCAACCGGATGTAAGAAATAATGAGAGGGACAGCACGAAACTGAGACTGAGTAGAATAGGACGAGAAAAAACTGAATGTGAATGCCGCTTGGACATTCTCGTAGTAATTAAACGAGACCGGGCAGCGTTTTACGCAGAACCGAATAATTTAATTATTCGGTTCTGCATAAGTTTTAGAAGTTTATTTACACTAATTCAGTTTGAAATTTTCTGTTTATCAAAAGCTACAGTTCTTGATGTTTAACTTATTCTAATTTCATTAATTTTTAAAATATTGTAATCAAATAAAACTTTGTTTACATTTTACCGGACGTGCTGTTCCACAAAAGCAATTTAATTGGGAAATGCATTTAACGCATTTCAGCAATTAGTAGTATTAACAGATTGAAAAATTACGTTTACAACTTTACATACCATTAGTAAGAACGTTCAAATTCCGAAGTGTTACATTAATCTTATGTATTTTTAGACAAAAGGTCTATTAAACAATTGAAAATTGTTAAATAGACTTTCTTGCATTAATTAACAACTAAATAAACCTTGACATTATTTTTAATCAGACTTTTAATCAGACAGTATTAAACTAGTTAACACAAATTAAGGCGTGAATTTGGGCTACTGCAAGTGCCTAAATATAGACTATTTAAGAAAATTTATATCACTATAAATAACTTCAACATCTAGTTGTAAAATTGTACCGGCTACCATAAAAGGAAGCCTACGTAGATCTATAGAGTAGGCCTATCTTGTAAACTTTCTAAAAATCGTTTAATTTTAACTTTCAATCATTAATGTTTTTCTCCTTTTCACTTTTATAGGTCTACTGCTTATAAAAACATAAACTCAATCTGTTCCAGTCTTTAATTGTATTCTATAATTTCAGAATCTTTACTTTATATGTGAGAAAAACGTGAATTAAGTTACACGAAATAACTGAATGAAAAATTCATTGTTTTGATGGAAATCCAACCCGAGCACCTGGGTCAAAAAGCACTGCAAGTTAAGCAATGTCTACATAACTGCAGTTTTGAGAGAGCAATGACTCCATAATTTATTGCCTGATTCATTGTATGATTAGGACTATTTTATGGCCGAATACAGTGCCATGACGTTGTTAATATTTCACAAAGGGGCAAAGTTAGGAGTATTTCTTTCCAAAAAGTTTGTGATGATCTTACGATTATATCACTCTATTTTGTGTCTCCGCTTGCTGCAATTTATTTTCACAAGAATTATTACAAGGCGGGGATAACATTAAAGTAACACATTTAACACGACAAAAAATGTTTGAAGTAAATTGAGGTGGATCATAATTTATAATCTCCCACAACCCCCACTATAACTGGTTACGTCATATTCCGAATAGACCTAATAATGGTTTAAAATGCTGTTTATGAGTTAAGATAAACTACTACTAAGATACGCTGCTACTGACACGTGTACAAGTTTTGCAGATCAGTGTGACCGTTTTGTGTTACTATATAAGACAATTTTCTTACAGGTTCAAGAATCAGTGTAGGATTACTGGATCCTACACTTCTTCTCCTGCACTCGAGAAGCAGTGTAGAGTTGCATCACGAAAAAATTATATGTAGTATTTATCAGAAGTTCATTGATATATAGAGCTACTATTATGTAATAGGAGTTAAACAATTGAGTTGTATCATCGTTTGCTTTTGCACTAAACTCATATCGCGTTGCATCGCGTGATAAGTTCGGTGAAGTCCTGTCAATACAATACATCAATTGTATGTTTGTCCAATTTGAAATCACTTTTAAGAAATTTAGATTAACAAGAACAAACGAAAACGCTCGGAAGTTTTCTGTAAGATAGACTCCTGTTATGTTTATTTGTGTAAGTCCTCTTTTCAAATATCCAAGTAGAAGTGTGCAGCGTGCAGTTTGTTTTTATCTGAGACCGTTACACTTTCCTCTTTGTCATATTTATAAGTTTCGTAGTCTGTTTTGAGAAGTGCGATATATTGCATGCACGGAAAAAATTAATTAAATTCTAAATATTAAATGTAAAAATTCGCAAGAGTTAACTTAGCGTTTGTATTTTGTTAGATTTTAGTGCATAATATAAGCGTGTAACTTTCATTTGTTTGTAATTTGTTACAAATGTTTTATTGTCTTGAGTAGGTTTTTTAAAAGGCAGACAGTTTGACAAGATCTTTTTGTTAATGATTTCTTCTGGATACCATCTTGAGACCGCGATCATGTTTCAAGAGAATTAAAATTAAAAAAATAATGATCTTAAGCATAAATGTCTATCTATAGGACTATATATCAATTACTTCTGATGACTATTATAGTAATTTCCGGCGTGCAACCACATTGCACGCCGAAAATGCAATAATTGCACAAAAATTGAGAGAAAGAAATCAATCACATTGATTTACTTTCAACGAAACGCTACTTTGTTTGATAATACTGCAAACAAAATATTACGTTATATTAATTTCAGCAATAAATTATACTTCTATTTTGTCATTATTGTGTACAGTTTAATTCAGATACAAAATATTTTTGCTATAGTGAAAATGGAAAAAAAATAAAGAAATAATCTAGCCTAAATATAGGCCAATTGATATAAGTTTTTATATAAGCAATGCCAAATGCCAAATACACATATATTTTCTTATTAACCAAGTCTGTCTTCTTAAAGATCTAAGTCCGAAAAGTGCAGAGCTTGTATTCATTGCTATTATATTCTGAAGCTTTACTATACAGTGTTTTTCTTAGAACGGTGTACAATGTAGACCTATGGATTTTTATCATCTGATTCTATAACACTGTGATTAGTCCTTGTCACTCCTCCAGGAAAAATGAAAACTGTTAAGTAGAGAAAGGTAGGCCTAATTGAAATAATTATTAAGCTGAGAAAGATATTTGCTAAACGTGACACAGAAGCCATCGAGTAATCCTTTGCTGTTCTCAAACTGGCAGCTATTCTGGAGTCACGATTGCCAAATGTGTGCATCGATTCTACATCATTGATATCCTTGACAGAAATGTACACAGATAATAAACTGCAGTAATCGATTTAATGAATGCCTTAATTTGTAAATTATTATTGTTGCTATTTAGTTTTTCATTTCAGATAAATGACTTATTATTATAGAATATTGGGCGTTTCTTCATTGACACGATGTTTTGCAAAATGCTGTTATTTATAAAAAAATTGTGGGCGTTATAAGTTTGTTGACATAGTTAGGAGAAAATATTTTCCTGGAAAGATCACTAATAAAAATTAACATTTGAAATAATGACATCTAGAATTTTTTCATTATAGGAATATTCTATAATTTACAAATCACTCGAAGTTAATAACCAATTCGTATATATGTCTACGCGTTATAGTATACGAAATGAAAATGTCATGTAATTAACTCAAGAACCTAAACATAAAATCACTTAACGCTGCAGCTAAAAAGTTTCTATTGAATATTAAACGTTACTAAAAATAAATATTGCATACAATCATTTATTTTACCTACGGTTAAGTAGTACCTTGTCACATATGTCTAACTGTTTCTGCATTACGAGACTCTTGTGTGATATCAACATTAGTCGAAACTGGTGAAACTTGCACTAACTTAGTTTTTTTATTAAACACAAAGTTTTTCTTGATGTATGCTTTTACAACATCTAGCTTTGCTGCGTAGATGAAAGGGTTAAGACAAACGTTAAGATTTGCAACACACAATGTGCCGTACCATGCTTCACTTCCCATACTCAACGTTCCAATAAAAAAGGGAATATTAGACAACAGGAAATAGATTTGATTAGGTGACCAACAAAGTGCAAAGGTTACGCAAACGAATATCATCGTCTTGATTATATTCATTTGGCTTCTGCTTTTTTTCTCTGTAGGCGCTTCGTTCGATGCTCGATTTCCTGAGGCGTTATTTACTGCAATTGGCTTCACTCGAATCTTAGTAGCTGACAGTATTTGCCAGTAGCAGAAAATGAAGACGATGAGTGGTACAAAGAATTGCCATATTACGTAAAAGATGGAGCTACCGAGTTGCACCGCTTCGCTTGGATAGTAGAAACTTGGATAACACTGACCATCGATGACCGCTGTTGATGTCCAGACTCCTAACAATAAACAATAATTATAAATATTTAATTTTTTTTTCGATAATAGGCGTTATTTTACAATAATTTTGCATTATAGTAATTCATTCCTTAAATGACTATTTGTGTGGGGGAGGGAGGATTGGAGAGAGAAAGTTAGACGGCTGCTTAGTTAATTACTTATTATTTAGACTACATGATATTAACAAAAATATTTTAGATCTCTGATAGACATTCAACCCTTCTTTATATCACTATAAAGTTACCTCTGAGGAGCCACACTATTCTTGGGTTTCGCCAAGTTGACTGCATAACGTTTGTAACAACGATGACAGTTATTTTTATTTCATTTTATATTGCTAAGATGCTTATTTGTATTATCTATATAATTTATTATTATTATTCCTGTTTGTATTTGCAGAGCGATGATTGATGTCAGGAGAGGTGACTATAGGCACTAATAGGTCTAACTAATTTGTGTTCGTCAAATATCATAATCATTTTTCTTAATTTCATCTTTATTATTAAAACATTAATTAAGCTTGCGTGAAATTGCGTCCGAATGTTTTCTTTCGAAAAAAATCGTTCACATGATTCTGCATGATGCCCTTTCCAGGAAAAAATTCTAGAAAAATTCTGTATTTCCTATATATATATATGGGAATGTGTCAGTAACGAATCGAGGTATGTGGGGTTCCGTTGTACAGAGCTAAGATTGTGTGTTCCTTCAGTTTAACATAAAATAACGAAAAAATCACACAAAAGTTAGACCAATAATTTTTGGACAAATTTGTGACGATCTTAAATTACTTACGTAACATTACAAACAATGATATCATAAATGGTTTCATTTGGCTATAGGGACCCATATCTATAGCTATTGCTCATAAAATTATAGTAAAAATGACTCCGTTCTATTATGGGGCCCTCGAACAGCAGAGGACCCTATATATGCATTGCAGAACCCTTATAATCTATTTATACCACTGGATTATGGAAGTAGAAAGTTCTATACTTTTCCAATAGAATGTTTCAACCGAATTAACATTTTGTTATATATAATCTATTTAAGTTCAAGTTGATTTTCGCGAATTTCGCGATATCGCAGTAATTGTGGAACCATTATTTTTAATTACATTCTCTGAAGATTTCAGGTGCAAGAATATGTCGTTAAGAGGAATATCGAAATAAACCCTCGTGAGTTTTTTGTATTTATCGAGAAAAATGCAATAGAAGTCGGAAAAATAACTATACAGTGCAGACTTCAGCTACTGTTATGAAAAAATCGTGACAATGTTTTATGGCGTATATTGTTTGATGTTCATTGTTCTTTAACATCATACGAATAGCCAATCATCTGAGAGATAAATTCTACAAAATCTCTTTGATAAATATATAGTATACGAGATATTGATTTATTGATTTAGTAAACATATTTATGCAGGCCTATTATTTCGGTTTAATTATCTTACTAATTAATTGCAGAGCGTTGATTC
>JAQIXG010006320.1:0-10443 GCA_034700105.1 Oconnorella tubifera
TCCACCTCTATTGAACATGTGCATTATAGTATATTATATTGTGTGGATATTGCTAGAAATAAAATGTACTACTACTATGTCTGATTAGAATTAAATGTTCAAAAATGTTAATTTTTTACACAATTACAGTTGAAATATTAAAATGATATATGCATTTTCTAATTTAACATTTGAAATGATTTATGGCACTGTTAAATATATCATAAAGTTGCCAATGGATGCTTTTTTAAATGGTAACGGAAATAATATCTTGAATATAAGATTTTTTTAAATTATTATCATACGTTAACTCTGCAATTTTGAACTAGAGATACTTTTTGAGCCGTGAAATGATATTCAGTTATCTGTTGCAAACATTTGTTGATATATGTTTGTTCATTGCAGGAACATCGTCTAAGATGCTTTGCAGCAATATACAATATTTTATTGCAATTGAAAAAGATGGACTTGATATTACAGACTCTATTATTTGTAAGTATTTTTTTATAGCTGTGTTTTTATAATGAAAAAATGAATCATCATAATTTTGCATCTACTGTTAATTACTTCTGTTAATAGCGACATATTATGACCTGATTATTTAATATTTGACTGAAACAGATTATAGAAGACTTTTATTGCGGTTATATATTATTCTAATTGCTTAGTCTAATTATTATAAGATTTAAAAACAATTTTATTTTACACTTTATCCTTATTGTGTCTTCATCATAATGAGAATTTCCATATTTACTATGATCCAATTCTACTGCTTGCGAAGCATTTCAGTGTTTTAGTCTGAGCAGTGCAGCATTGGCTGAGATTAATAAACCGATATAGGCCTGCACCTGGACACTGTGCTTACATAATGGTTTAAATTGATTCTAAAATAACAAATTAAACTGGTCAATACAGCTGCATGCAGGACACTTAATCAAGTCTATATCACACTGTAATTGATTAATGATAATCATTATAATCGTTATAATCTAACCATGACTATATTTATGATAATTGCTATGATTAGTAAATATATAACATGCCTTTTATGTAAGCTGTTATTATAGTAACCATTTTTCATCGATTAGGGACGTAACAGTGGTTCATATGGGTGACTCCTTTAAATAAATATCAGTTGCTCCTTGAAATCCAGTTCTCAGAACCCAACAAGCTGACTTTTGGTTTAAGCCTGTATATACCAATATTTGGTAAACTGAAATTTTGTGTACCCCTAATCTTGATAATAGTCGTAACCTACCCTAGCCCAAAATATAATCTTAACTATAATCCTTACCCTAATCGTAGTACACCAAACAATGGTAGACAATGCATACAAGGGTATAAAGAAATAATATTATTTTGGCGTAATAACAATTAAAAATCATTGCATTAAAAAGACAAGCATATATTTCTAACTTAGCAGATCTGTATATTTTAATCTTAACTTTTAAAAAAATGTTTACCTTTACGTTTGCAGCTTTTTACTTTATCATTTATATATTTAAGTTTTTCACCTTAAAATTTATTTATTTTTACTATTATTGTTTTTGTTAGTATGAATATGAAGAATACAATATAAAGGCCGTGTACTTTAAAAATCTTCAATATTTATATACGCTAAAACACTGTAAATCGCGTAGCGTTGTAATACTGAGTACATACATACTACACTTGGTATTGACTTATTAAATTCCATTCTTGGAATGATTAACTACCCTTCTGTTACCGTTGTAATATATTATTACTCGAGAATTTTTGTTTGTTTCATATACTGTCTTTACTTAATGTAAGCTACATTGTAAGATTGTATATTATATCTGCTTTAAAATTATTATGGAATAAAAGTATAAACGATATATTAATACAGGAGATATTAACTTGTTGTTGTTCATATAATGATAGTTTATAGTCAAAAGCCGAAGTATATATTTATATAGACATGATTGTTCTGAAAACGTTTGCAATCGGCTGTTAGTCGTTCGTTTTATTAACCCAACATCACTTTATAGTGTATAGAATGTTGGTGCATATGCATGCCATGTTAGAACTGCTGAAGCAAAATTCTGATCAACAATAAACGATGATGTACAAAATATTGTGTCTACAATGTCCATCTTTTATGTAATTTTTGATAAGATTCATTAGTAAATTAGAGCACGCTCTTAATGTTCTCTTGATGGTCTAGTAAGTGACTTAAGCTTCAATTTATTATTGACCTGTCAAGATGAATAAGCAGCTTTATTGACACGAGGTCAATTTGCTCAATAATCCAAAACCGAAAACAAATGTCCAGCTAATTTACAGCAAATAGAGAGACTCCAAGTAGATCTCAAATGCGAGACGAGGAAGGGGGGGGGGGAAGGATTTAAGTAAATTTCTTGAAAATCGGTTTATCTAATTTAAGTAAAATAATTAAAATGTAACTCATTTTTGATCAAGCGGTAGGACGATCCCCTTTAATTATTTACATCTACTTTTACCTCTGTTCACTCGTATCACACACCACTTTACTTTTTTCGTCTGGTATAAGACATTAACGTCATTTAAGGAGGAGGACAATTAATTTTAATTATTTGGCCCCCCCCCCCAAAAAAGAAAAGGAATGTTGTAACATTTTGTCCCAAAAAAATAATTTTGTATATTATATACAGAGCTAGCATGAGAAAAAGTTCAAATCAACGTAAAATTGCAGGAGAAAACATATGACGACAACAAAAATATCATCTCTTTTTGGAAGTTATGTGAAGTTTGATTTTAAAAAATACTGTAAAAAGGTCAAATTATTTATTAACTCAATGACATTATAATATAAGTAGTAAACTAATAATTGCTAACTATTCAATAACACACGAGTATAGCTCCCATCAAATATCATCTTATTTAGTGATAAGAAATTTATTGCATTTATTATTTTAGTTTTACAATAAGTGTCTAAATATTATTGTTATCGGTTCTACTGCAACAAATAAACAACTCGATCAGTAAATATAATTGTTGAAATAAATAGTTTTCAAATCTTCTTAGTTTTCTTCCATTGTTTATTTGGTATTCAACGATGGAAAACAAAATATCATAAAATTTGTCAACAAGCCAATTAAGCTTAATTGTATATTAATAACCATTTAAGCTTAAGTAGTTTATTGAATCATTATAATCTTTCGACAGCATTAATTTCCAGGTGCACATTTCTTGACATGAATAATATTCATGTGAAGAATATAAGGACAAGGAATATAAGGATTCAAGGACATGAGTAATATTCATGTCCTTAGAGTAATATTATTTTATCAATAGCACAGAACATATTATATTTATATTATTAATTACTATATATTAATTGCATATATATTATGCTTGTACATATGTATAAATATTACTGAATACTGCGCGGAAAAAGAATAATATTGATCGGGTTTATTTCTTTGAAATAAAAATGAAAACACGACGAATACATCTCTAGTGCTTTAGTGCTCTTATTGCCGTTATGCTGTTTGCATTATTGCTTAACATTATATATTATTTAAAACTGATAACAATGCTTCACGCACTGCGGCTGATAAAATAGTAAAGCGTACGAGATTGATGAATGCTTGCAGTAATCATAGTCGATGGCTCATCCTGGATCGCTATAACATCCCGAGTCCTATACTGCAAACCGGACACTTTAATCGGTGCAATAATTTCTATCATAGGTCAAACATCCTGTAACACTTTTTGCATGAGATAAAATTTGTACAATTTAGGATGCATTGCGATGTTTTTATCTGCGATCGCGGAGTGTATATCATTTATTCTGATTACTTCTATCGAAAATGATCTTTTAGATATTATTATCATCAGAATTCTTTCGTGAAATTCTGAATCCTAGGCCTGATATTTATCATTGTTGGTCATTAATGATTATAATTATTATAATAAATATTTACAAGGAATTAAGCACTGATGAAATTATATATTGTCTGGTATTTTAGATGGTACGATCAAAAATGGAATTATTTTCAGCGTAACACATCTTAACAATCGGACTCTGCGCCATCTAAACATCTGAGTTACATAAAAATTAAAAATTTTCATTCATTCTGATTATGCTAGATAAATTAATATACCGATTTTATATCTATTTGTAGTAATTCTTTTCCGGAGAATTGTTTCAACTCGTAACTTCAACTGCTAGATCTTTAAGAAATAATACGAAACTAACAGTGATCATTCAAAATTAGATCGACATAACGTACGCTTATGAATATTTCAGTGTTTTTTTGCTTTCCAATGTCGTCCACAGTGAATTGTCGACAAGGCATCAAAATAAAGGTTTAATGAACTCATTTTGGTAACCATCTTCGATAATATAATTTCTCTATTCATAATGATGCTTCATTCTCTTTAAAAGTAATGCTCTAAAAACTAATAACTTTTGCTCGTGGATTGCATCGACAATTATAATTGCTCGCACTGTGCTAAACTAATGGCAAGGTTTCACTGGAGTTATATCTTAAGTCTATGTTGTTATATTATTGTCCATGTTAATAATTGCATGTAGAAAATCTGATGAATTACTGGGGTCAGTTGAAAAAATATTAATACTTTGAAAAAGTAAGTTAATTCTGTTACATTTTGTTCTAATTATACAACATCATTCTGGTCGTTGTATGCTTCAAACGATTAAGTATTTGTACATTGTTTCTCAATCCAAGGTTTTTTAATTGATTACCGGTAAGTTGATTTCATTTTTTTGAATCATTGATACCACTATATAAATAATCTTTTCAGATTACCACAAAAGCCTATCAAGTGACTGCAGGCCAATCTTGCATGTTATAAGCAACTCTAGGCGCATTAATTATTCCCTGCGATATATTCACAGGCATCTGTCACTGAAAAAGTAATATATATGGGAAAACTATGTGATAGCTTTATAATCACAGTATTCTCCATTTAATTTCAGAAATTATTATACAATAAGCAGATGAACGCCACGTCCTAAAAATATTAAACTAAAAGTTAATATGAAACATTTCTTCGTCTTACTATTGAAATCTAATTTTTATCAATTTTATAGTCAAATGTATATTTTGGACAGTTTCGATAAATATTTTTAAACTAACTAAGTTTGTCTTTGCTTTCATTCCCATATTATTGTCAGGACATGAGCGCCTGATTACCATTCAGCGCATGTACATTTTAAAAGCGAACGACGAGATGAAACGACGATAAATTTACATAGTGGATTGGAGACTATTGCATCCACTTGAGGCAATGCTGATTGCATGCTTAGCTTTAGACTGAAAACTTTGCAAGATTTAAGTTATATAATACTTTGACTGCAATAATTATAATAACATTAGGCTGTTAGCTATAGAATAATTAATGTCAATAGCATGTAATTAATTAGTAGATTTGAGTTTTCAACTCGAAAACGATTTATGCCATACTTAGATTCCAAACATTTATTTAAATCAATAATTTATATATAATATTATCTGAAGTTTTCAGTAAGTCGCTTTATCTATCATGTACTGGGAATCTATTCTATATTCTTTCACGAACCATGATGTGCTAAAATAAATCTGCATTTCTCAGTATACAAATTAAATATATGGTTTTGTTTAAATGCTTGTGAAATAAATATATAAATTATATATATTTTTGCTTGTAATAATTTTAATTTTTTTTCTAGTGTCTTTGCGACGATTTACTCCATTTCCTCTCATCAGTCTGTTGATTCTCTTTGTTGCCGAGGTAGTCTGGCTGGTGGCTTACTGTAGGCACAAGAGGAACGTGTATGCTCTAGTGTCTGGTATATTATTTGTGATCGGAGGTTCGTTTACAACAGCTTTTTGTATGTATATTTTTTTAATTAACCCTTTCAGTTATATCCTATGACCTCTTAGATCGAACAATCAGAAAAATTCTGAACTTTTAAGAGAGATTTTTAATTCCGTCTAATTTTATAGTACACACATTCATCAAAGTATTAAATAAAATATAATACAAAATTATTTCAAAATTCAATTGCATGATATACCATGCAAAGAAAATGCTAATTCTAAATCTAACAAGACGACTGGCAGAAAATTTGATATGTGAATATTTTACACAGGCTATGAATATATGCTGCGTAGATGCTATGTGCATTTTGATATGTAAAAGCTGCATGAAAGAATGACGGTAAATTAGTTATAAGATTTGCTTCTAATATGACACGAAAGCGTCATCTTTTGACAAGAAATGATTGGCGTAAATTTTAATGACATCCAACAAGGCTTTCATAATGTCACTAATAAGGTTCTGCAGTTGATCGTGAATGAATATTAATAATTCTAAATCGCAAAAGAAGAGTTTTCAGTCATTCTTATGTGATAATTTAAATAATTTAAATCACTTTAATTTCAATTTAATAATTCTTATCCGATTATCTGTAATTAACATTTATTTATCGTTGTTAATATTTTAAAATACATTAATGAATTTTAAATACACGAATGTAGATAAAATACATGAAGTTTACTTTCAAAGCTGAAAAAATAATGCAAAGAAATAAGTTGAGTAAAGGAACGTAATCATTAGACAAGATATAATTATGGTTTATATTAGGCCTATCTATGCAATTGGTTTTCCGACTTTCTTTTCAATAAACTATTACAATAAATATAAGTGTCATTTTAATGCGTATTGACATTGATGTTATATCTAAGAACAACATTTATTTACATTTGAAACAGGTCTCTTTACGTTGATGGGAATAGTGATATACATTGGTGCAATAACAGAAGAAGTAGGCAATAAATCCAAGTCAGCAATGGAAGAACTTCCAAAGTTTATCTATCAGTACGGTTCATCGTTTCTTCTCACTATTATATCTTTCATCACATCAGAGCTGAACGGTGTTCTCTCTGTGTATCTTTATATCTCGCAGTATCAACTTGCCTATCATAAAGAACAAGAACAGCTTACTCTGACAGAGACTCACGAACTCAACAAACCACCTCGCAGCAACTCGACCCAGAGTTACACAAGTCGAAGCAACACCGGTTACACTTATACAGCTATGTCACCAAACTGTATTGATAATACGCAATCAGTTAACCAAACGAATGCCACAAACAACAGAAATCCTCCACGGTCTTCCTCCAATTCTCACAGACTAGCATCTGTGTCGAGTTATTCGATAAACAGAGAAACTGGAAATTCCTGCAGAGAAGGAGCACTAGTTCGGGATGGATTTTCATCTTGTCGGGAAACACTGTCTACAAGCAGAAACTTGTTAACATCTAGTCGGGATTGGACACCGAGCAGAGAAGTGCTGATGCCTGCTAGGAATATGTTGACGTCCGGTGGGGATGTATTCGTGATGCCTAGGCGGGACATGTACGTGTCTGGGCGAGATTTGTCTACAGCCGGTAGAGAAGTACCGTCTATATGCAGTAGAGACATGTTGGTTTTACAAGAACTTCGCCAACATAATAGAACTACACCCGTTTAACCTTAAATTTCTGATTTATGCTGGCTAAAAATTAGACGAATTGTAGGGATAATTTTCTGAGATGCATTTTATAAAGTAATTTTTTTAATTTTATATTGCAGAGAGGATGTTAAGTTGAAGTTAATATAATATTCTTATAAGTATGCCTAAATATGCCTTTAAAAAATTATTATAATTTTAGAAAATGTGGGCATTTTCGTAATAAAAAACTATCTTTTGAAGGGAGAATAATATCTGATGATTTGAATTTATAAAACATATATTAGTAATGACTTCTGTAAAAAATAATATAGAATATAAATTATATAATTATCAGTAACTGTTACAGTAGCTCTACAGATAGAATACTAGAATGAGGCTTATAATATAATTCAACATCGTCATCCCTTCAATGAAAATAAATGAGTCAATTCAATGAATTAACTCATTTATTTATGTGACTTTCGTTCAATTTCAGTCAAATTTTGTGTTAAATCGTTTTCAGCCATTGATTCTTGGATAATTATTATTATAATCGATAAGATTTGGCTAAAAAGTGTTGTTTACTTAGGCCTAAACACGATTTGTATAAGCCTACTATATAATATTGTATTAACATGTTGTGATTAGAATTTATAATATGAGTATAGTGATTCTTTTTAATGTAAGCATATCTTTTCTAAGATTTGTATATTAAATGTATTTAATTTTATTTGATTATTAACGAATTACTAGATGTAAGTTTATTAATATACACTGTAGGGCCTATATAGTAGGCCTATCACTCCGTTATGATTTTATTTAATCTATCCAATTTATATTTTATTTTAATTGTAGAAATAAAATGATGAAAATAATTACTATGAAAGTAAATATAAATGAAAAGTAGACAAAATATGCTGATGGACAGTCAGAAGAACTTAATCTGAATTAATTATTATTTGTTAATAATTAATTCAGTAATTAATTTAATATTTGTTTAGGTTAGATTGAATATTGTTAGTCAATTTAAAATTATCAAACTATAGTCAATAGCTCGTTTACAGCACCTAATTGATTAGGAGGCCTCTATTTCTTCCATTATTCCCAATCATAAAACAAAGCCTATATAGAAAATAAAACCTAATAAAGCCTATAAATATCACAGTTTATAGCCTATTAAAGTTATCATCGAGTAGATACTTTAAAACTGAATAAAAATAAAAAGTTATAACCTGACACCTAAATAATATTTAGTGTCTGCATCATATATAGACTACATGTGATTATGCCTGGTTATGGTTAAGTCTTATGAGACTCTTATCATATCTGAATGGTCTAAAAAGTCTCAAATATCAAATTTTCCCACAATACAGAAACTAGGAAGTATAATACGTTCATTCATTCAGTCGTAGTTAAATTAACTACATTTAATACAATACAAATATTAAAACAATACAATATCAATTTGTAAGTTAATGCGTCAAAATGTTATCGAAATGTCATCAAAGTATCTGATTCCTCATTCTCGTTTCAAGAAGAATATCGGATTGTTGTTTCTCACCATCAGATTTAATTTAACAACCTCCTGCTCTCTGACAACACGCGCTCACTTTCCCCCAGTATGCTGCCAGATTGGCCTCAACTTTAGGGTCAGAATTGGTGCGACATCCATTTGGTCCTCCATTATGAATCCTAGCATAGTCTTTACATACAGGGTTTGCTGTGCAATAAGTTCCGTAGCGTCCCATGTATGAACGTACACAAGTCTCAGAGCAGGCTACCTGTTTGGTGCATGTCTGCCAGTCTATAGAAATAATTGAATACAAGATCATCATAAATAATCTCAATCGATTATATCCAATATATCTTTGTTAAGAATGTCTCCTTGTTCTTGTACAGGTTGTGGCAAAGAAAGTAAAACAGAAAATAATCTAAATATACAACCTTGTAAAAAAGTTTTAGCGAACTGAATTACACAATTAATTATTATAATTAAAGCATATTTTACTTCTAAATATTGTATCATTTTGTCCGGTAAAACTTTTTGTCTTTGTACAATTTTTGTCCGTACCATTTTGTCCTAGTACTCGTCTACAGACTTTTGATCTGCTACACTACATCCACCAACGTTTGGTGTATTCTTCAACATTAGGGTTAGGGTTAGTTTTAGCTTTTAGAGTTAGGGTTAAGTTTAAGGCTATGGTTAAGATTATGGCTATGATTAGGATCATTTTTATTGTTTCAGTTAGGGTACGTAGACCAAATGTCATTAGATAAAAAGTCGGTAGACATAGTATCGCAGATCAAAAGTCTGTAAATGAGTTGTCGCGGAACCCTTAAAATCCAAAAAAAATTAGTTTACCGCTGCCAGGCTGGTAACAGTCAATGTAGTAGGGATTTTTGATTTGATAAGGTCCACAACTCAACGAGCCGACGTCCATTACGCATTTTCCAACCTGACTCTGACATCCTTCCACCTTTAAACACAAATATCATAATATTAATAATGATTATAATATATATTTTACTACATCATAGAAATGATTTAAGACTATAATATTCTTGTTTAGTAAACTATATAAAGAGATTACACTTTTTCAGTAGGTCCATAGAAGATTAAATTCTGAAATATAATAGCGAATATACAACAGTAAGTAAGTTGGCAAAGTACGCTACTGCTACTGTAACAGGAATAAAGTTTATCAATTTTATAAATTAGGCCTATTAATTTTTCAATATACTAGTCCAGTATTATAATAATAATATATTCTTACCTCGCAAATACATTTCATGCAGTTTGTAGTGAAAACTGCACCGTTTACGCCTAAAATACAAATATACGATATAGTAAGCTTATATGTGCCTAATTAATTAAAATAGTCATCACAAATTTTATTCAAATAGTCATCATTAATTTTTAAATTTGCTTACATGCCTATTTCTCCCTGACAAAAACTTAACTAACTTTCGTCAATGTTTCTGTGTTTGTTTAAAATAAATATATAATTATTATTATACTG
>JAQIXG010006321.1:0-10443 GCA_034700105.1 Oconnorella tubifera
TGGCATCATGGTTTCGGTTGGTGTGTCTCGGATGGGAAAAACCAGTGTAGTATTTGTTGAACCTGGAGCGAAAGTGATTTTAAAGCTTCGAGGTGCTTTTGGCTGATAATAGATGCAACCAGACCAATATTATGATGTAACACTTAATTAATATATATAGAATAGAGATCAGATAATTACAACCTGAATCATTAATGTCAAGATAATGTGTGATCCCTATGATTATTAATTTATTATAGACACTAAAAAAATTTATATCAAGGATGTAATATTTAGAGACAAATGACCAATAGAAAAAAATGTGTATGATAAATGACAATAGCAAAAAAACATGTATAAGCAGTAATATTATACTAGTAGTAATATTATATATAATAGTAATATGTATAAATTTACAAGATCACAGTGAAACTTATATTTCCATTATTGAAATAAAACAGAAATTTCTCATGCACATTTAAAACTACCTTAAGACACATTTTCATCATTTTATACTTATCTTGAGATGATTGCTATAGTGAAGTAACTTCGCTCTTGTCAGTCTAAGCTTGATGTGGTGATCACTTTGATAAAGCCATATCCCAGTCTGGATCAGTATCTGCATCTATCTGACACGTTTCCCCCGAGACACTCAAGTTGTCCAGGCACGGATTTCGCAATGGTTGCACAAGATTGTGAGAAATTATAGAGATATTTCACATGATAAGTCAATTTTAATCCTGATTTGGAAGTTTCAAAAATTCAATAATCTTGTCTCAATTTTCACAGCCTCGAGTTATTGTTCCATTATGAAATTTTCTATATATATATATTCAACAGCTATCATAAGAATTCTGCTATTAAAGTTTAGCAGATACACAGACATGAAGATTGTTAACGAAATTCTTGTTTTCCTCAACAATTGTGATATTTTCCAAGATATAGTACAAATGTAATTTGCTCCTACTACCTCCACTCTTGCGTTTACCAAGTCCATGTATACCCATGTGCCCATCCACGTTGCATGCAGTACCTGCCGCGTGGCTATCTTTCTTCGCCTTGGTCAACTCTTAATCAGCACATAATTATAGTTTACAATATTTAAATTTGTAAATGTTATTTTTGCAATTTAAGCTGTGTATTTGTCGCTTTATCGTTTTTATTAAAGTTGAAACATAAAACCTAATTATTGATAATTTTTGACATTGGTGCCATTGTAACGACGCTGCGACACTTATTCCTTGCGCATTGAATAAAAAATATTCGTGAATTTTTGTTTTTTGGGAGCTGATGTGACACAGATTTGTTTTAATATACACATAATATTATAGGCAGTAATCTATTTCTTAAATTTGATTTGTTATATATGTATTAGAATAAAAAGTTATAAATTATATATTACGACTTTTTGTAATGATAGCTTGGTTTTAATTGCATTGTTGACTCTTTATAATCGACAATGAATCAACGAGAAGTTGAGATTTTAATTAAATAGATTATGAAAATTTAATTGTATTTGTTAACTTAAATTTAATGAATACGAAGAGCATACTATATCACCTTTCTGATATGACCTCGTCAGATCAGAAACCACTTGACCTCGGCTTTAAAAATTAACATTATTCTAGTTTTAGTTATAACTTTGATTGAAAAGTATTTATTCAGATAATGGAACTTTAAATCATACCAAAATAACATAATTTTCTTTGAATTTTATATAAAGCACAAAAGAGCGTATAATGACAGAAATTGACATAAAACAATACAAATAGGAAGCATATATAATAGAACATGTAATCTCCTACAAACTGGCAAAATAGCAGAAAATACATTTATTACATTTATAACACTTACAACACAGTCTTAGCCGTGCAAATACGATGACATGATATTACATGGTGAAACACTGATCAGTGACAGAAAAAGATATTAGACCTAAATGCTAATATTTTAATAAAATCATGCATGTCACGCTTAATACACAGAAAATATGCCTATGCAGCATTGATGGTTTTCCAATTAATTACATTTTAAGCTTACTTACTATTTAGTTTATTTATATATAGGCTACGTCTGTAGGATTGTTAACTGCACAATTTCTATAATAGGCTAAAGCCTATCTAAATCTAGACGGTATTACATTAAATTTAAAAAATTGTATATTGATAAATGAAGGAACTGCATCCATAATTTAAAATGCAATACTATTAATGTGAGCATTAAGTTTTTTAGAAACGCATTCAATTTTCATAACTTTGCGAAACCATTTCAATGATCCTGCAAAGATTGTAGCACGTTTGAAAAGAGCATCAGAAGATATTTGCCTCCTGATTTAAATGAACCCAAAAACTCTACACATCATTGCATACAGTATACATATGATCATGTTCTATGATAGCCTCCTACTTCATTACTTGCATTACGTCCAGAGCTTGCGTTAACAGCATTAGATGTTCCACTTAAATCTGTTTGTAAACGAGACTTCGAATTTGTTCGATTAGTTGAAGAATGTCTCTTGGGATCTCTCATTCCTTCTGAATGCTGTGTCATTCCTCGACTTCTCATAGAAGAATCTTTAACAAATGAACTTTGAGCATTCTCCACAGGCTTTGCACTGTGTTGATCTGTCACTTGTTGATTGGTTAACAGTCGTCCTGGAGATAGATCTCTACTGTAGCCAGCTTTACGATTGGCTGGTTGTTCCTCAACAAAGTTACTTCCCGTTGATGTATTATTTCTTGTTGACCATGTACCATTTGGAATTTGATTCTTATTGGAGGCCGGATGTCTGTTTGGTGAGCGCCCTCTACTAGGCGACCTGTATGGTGGTGGATCTGCGTTTCTCGAGTGACTTTCACTCCTTGGTGATCTTTCTCTACTCGCTGACCTGGTTTTGTTTGGTGATAGAACCCTCCCAGTCTGACCCCTCCCAGGGGATCTACCTCTTCCCGGTGAGCGCCCCCTGCTGGGAGATCTTATCCTCATGGATGATTGATTGGGGTTTGTGTTTTCTTTCATTCGATTTGGCGAATTACGTGTTCTTGATGATGATCTATGGCGATGAGCTTGGATTTCAGTTTCAGGTCTCGTTGTGAATGCAGGTTTGAGGAAGTTTGATGGAACGAGTCCGAATATGTTGTTTATTTCTCCGAGGTAGAAACCATCAACATCAATTTCTCCATAAACAGTGACAATGTCATTCGCACGAAACGTCAATTCTGCCTGTTAACATTTAGAAAGATAATATGTATATCATCGAGTTGGTAATATGCTATTAAGAAATAAATGCAATAACATAAGCAGATAAAACTGTAATAAAATACAATTTTTTTAAAATTCGAAATAATGGAAAAAAGGCTAAATAAAAATGACCTCTGCATCAATGTTTGGTGAAAGCTCATGTGGATTGTAGTCGTATATTGCTATCATTTTACGTTGAGAAGCTGCATCCTTTTTTGAAATATTCTTAGACACAGCAACAGTTCGCTTTGCATTTTTTCCTGAAAGAAAAAATATAACATTAAGAATAGTTATGAATAAACTTTATTTAACAGCTTTATGTTTTAATATCTTATATTTATGCATCTGATATTAATTAAATTGTGTCTAAACATAAAAATTGACTTATTTTGCTTCAAGTTTCAATATTATAACAAAATAAAGTCCTACAATTCAGAGCTTATCTCTCTTCATATTTTTTGAAATCTCAAAATATATTATATATGCTTGTTCAAACTACTAGTTTCAAATACTTGTTCAAACTATTCACTTTCTATAAATAGATATACATTATTACTTTTATATTGCTTTTATTATGTTAAATTGTATTGCCTATTTGATATTAAAAATGTACTATGCAAAAATTCACAATTTTATTAAAATTTAGTCCAATTAAGATAAATTGCGTATTACAATACCTTGACTGGATTGAGCAATGCTGTCCTTAGCAGATGATCTCAGTGTTCTGGGTTTGGATGCTTTCTGTGATTCTTTGAGCAGAAGTTCAGCCAGTCCAGGATCATCGACCTCCACCTCTGATACCATATTACAAGGAACCAATCCTCGCTGTCCATTAGTTTCAGCAAGAAAAAATCCATCAGGATCTTTGTCTCCAATTACCTTTAAATATGGACACTACATATAATTTTGATTTTTTAACTAATGGGTAAAAAAATTGCTTTTAAAGATTAATTTTACGAAAATGATGCTTGATTAAATTTTAAATAATTAACAAAACTAATAAACAATAAGTACAAAATTCCCAGATCATAAAGTATTAATATAAAATACGAAACTGACATGACAAAAATAACAAAATCTAACTTATTGCTATAATATTATTAATTTTTTACAGAACAAAGCAAATAATTTCAGAATCATTACCAATTATTTAGCAATACCTTCAGCAGCTGACCCTCTGTGAATGGAAGCTCCTCAGCTGCTGCTCCAGCATTTGGTGACATAATCGCTGGAATGTAATCATAAATCGCTACAAAGATTCTAACTTGATTTCCTTCACTGTCCAATTCACTGCTTTCAATCCACGACTCGTTGTCTGACCCATGATAGTTTGCTCCCTTGCCTTTCTTTTTTCGTATTTCATTGTCACTTCGAGCTTTTGCGACCATTTGACTGCCTTGTGTCTTATCAAAGTAGTCCCGTTTCTTTTTTGAATTATTATCACTGGATCTAGCACTGGTAGTTTTACTTCTGTTTTCATTTGAGACATTTGCAGTAGACTTACTGTGAGAGCTTGCTATAATTTCAAAAATAAATCGAGTCATAAATTTCTATCTTTGATGCAGTCATTTTTAAACAGAATGGCAGAATGATTTCAATAAATTAGAGATGTAATAATTAATATTTACTGAATATTACATTTTATTATTTAATGAATTACAATTAATATAATATTCATTAAATAACCTGTAGGTTATTTAATGAATATTAAATTAATAATGAATATTGTATATGAATATTAAATTAATAGATCCCTTCATATAAGAATTTCGTTAACAAAAAATGTTGATAAATGTTATTTAATATAGACATAACCTATTTAAAGATTTGCATAAAAAAATTCATATCACAGTATGTTATAAATATATAGAATGCTTTAATCTATAACAAGGTGTTAATATGTTATGGATAGATATAATTTGATCATATTATTTAATATTATTGTAACAAATTTTTATTGAAAAACTTATACTGTAAAATATTTAATTAAATATCATCTATATGTACAATGTAATATCATCTATATGTAATAATGCAATATGTACAATATGTTTGCAATACCCGTATGTTGCTTGTATATTGGATCTTGTTTCATTTGTTTATCCTCAACAATCTGATCCAATGAGAGATCAGAAAGGCTATCACGTGTTATCTCTAAATGAAACAGCAGATATTTCAATTTAATTTCAAAATATCACATTTTCATTTATTTGAGCCAATTTAAATAGAGAATTTTCATTAAGTTCTTGCAAAATTTAATCATTATACTATAATAATGAATAGCAATACACTATAGGATAAAATGAAATAGCTGACCTATTTGTGGAACATTTGCAAATTGTTTGGCAGAGATCTTTTGCGTTTCTATGCCAGTAGTCTTCTTCAAATTTATTCCACTTTCTTGATTCGACTGTTTTCCAAAACTCGATCCTTCAGCCACTAAATCTTTTTTGACTTTAGTTGTCTAATTGAAAATTGTAATACGAAAATCATTTTTTAATGAAATGTCACGAATTTCATTTATATAGCTAAAGATCGACATCAATAACACAGTGAAAAATAATTAGAGAACCAAGATCGATGCATTTTACAGACTATATGAAATAACAAATAAAAGAAAAATTAAATAAACTGTGGTAAAAAAGTTAATCAATGAAATAACTGCAAAAATCCGATATTAAATAGTCTACAAAAATCCGATATTAAAGTTCACTTTGTTACTTAACTTAGTTGCTTGTTATGTCTTGAAGTAATATAATATAACTGATTGTTTTCAACTGTCAACAACTAATAAATATTCTATCTAAGTAGATATATTAATTAGACATTCTGATGCATCTCTTATAACTGTTTATATCCCTTAAAAAAGTTTGAATAACAAAATGAAGAGTAAAAGTAGTCTCTCAAATCATTAACATATAAATTTTGTATATTTACTTTATCCACTTGAATTTTGTTTCCAAATTCCACCTGAAGTTGAGAAGAAAGACTTGGAGGCTGAGAGTCACGTGACTCGCGATAGGCCGTTGACGTACGTACAGTGATCAGCTGTGGATCTCTGGACACTGAGAGACTCTCAATACCAAGTATTACATGATCGTCTATAAAAATGATTACCAATAGATTAAATATTGCTGTAAAAAATCATTTAGCTCAAGAATTCAACAACAAAATTCAACAAATCTTTACTAGTAGTTTAGTAAAGTTTTGTAATTGAAATCATCCGGCTAAGAAAAATATTATGACAACAGTATTATAATTACTATTTAGAAATTATCAATATAAACATAAAGTGGTTCTTTATGGTAATGAATAACATTTTCAGTGTATTGAAAACTTGTGATTCATAGTTTCATATAAAATATGCAAAAAACGATTAGAAGTGAAACTTATTGCTGACATGCGAAGCTACAATGCAGCCCACCAATATTAAAAAGAATTAACTGTATAATTAAATTATAATGCTAAATTACATTGGTTCGCATAGCCATCTTTCACTGTTTTCTTACAATTATTTTAAAAGTGTTTCAAGCCATAACATTACCAGTTGGACTTGACAATTCCTTGACTTTAGTTCCATCCATATAAACTGAATATCCAGTGATGATATCTGGCAGCTGTCCATCCCTTGCTACACTACTAACAGGCAGCCAGGTTACAAGAAGTGTACCATGTTGAGGGCCAACATCAACTTGCACGTCCATAGGCGCCTTAGGCAAATCTACAGAAAATTGATAATCTTTAAATCTCACTATCATTTATTTTATGTGTAGTTTCAATTGATAAGAAAAACTTAAAAAATATAAAAAAGAAAGATGCTATTTTGAACCATTTGAAAATGGTTCATTCAATAGAATTCAGATTCACCTGAAAGACTATGTTACTATAAAAGATTAACTAAGAACAGTGATTGGTGTATGCTGTTGACAAATTTAATAATAATTTGCTTTAATTTCGTGTTTAAATATACTGTTTAAAAAATATTTGTCTTCACAACCATTGTGCATACAATTAACACATAATATAAGCATAAGCAGGTAATAAACAGTAATCTTCAACGAACTTGCTGATTATTCTTAATTTATTAACTGAGGAATTACAAAACCTTTGAGCAGAGTGCAGAATGAAATGAGAACTGCTTGATCATTATTTTCTGATCGAGAAGCTGAACACGAGGCAACTGTAACAATATGCTGAGAATATGGAGGAAGACCTGTTATAAAAATGAAGTAATAACATTAGTATCAAGTTACATTTTCTAAGAAAATTTTGTCATATATATATATACTAAATCATTTTGAAAAATATCAAAGAAATTACAGATATTTGGAAACTGGCTTAGTTGTGTTTATATTGCAGGGAAGTTTATTATATTAAAGTTATTTCTTTATGTTATAAATCTATACAGAAACATAGTATTTTTAGAAAAACAAAACTGTGTGTTAAAATATAGTATTAGGCTTTACAGTCAGTACTAAATTATTGTTAACATTTACGAAAGCTTTTCATTAATTTACAAAAAGCTTTTTGTTCAGTTGTTCAGTATATCCAATACATGTTAACTACTGGTGCTTATTCTGACATTTTCTATTATGGTCCAAATTTACTGCCTGTTATAAGTTACAGAGTTGATAATATATCCACATTTATTGCTTTAAATATGTCATGCTTCTAAATTAAAAAGAAAAAAAATATAGAATGTAATACCAGTAATAAGACACTGGCAGACTCCTGGTGCTATGGTTGTTCTATGCAGTTCATCTATAGTAACAATATGCTCAACGGCATAGCTAGCTGGAGTCCAACTGATCACTGCAGACGTTGAAGTGATCTCGTTCACTTTCAATGCAGCTGGCAACAATCGACCGTCTGTAATAAATGTAACTTTATATTTATCTTGCATGTGCAGATTGCAGAAAAGTAATTTGTGCTTTGATAGTATAGTTTTACATTGAATTTTGAATGCTATTATTAATATTTTAAGTCATATTGTATTTGTCATATTTGTGTTATTTCTTTTGTGATTAAACAGTTAGCATAAAACTGAATTTGTTTCAGCGATACCATAATTTACATAATATCTTTATGTAAATGTTTTATTTAATGTAAACCTATTGATTTCTGTTATTGGATATCAATTAAATGAAAATATTCAACAAAAAAACTAATTGAGATTTTCTTAAGAAACTTAATATTTGAAGTTACAATCCTATTGATTTTCCAATTATTGCATATAGTGCCTACTGCATTTATGAAATTAAATCATTATTTATCTAGTATTATATTAATAAATTACCAAAATCTAAAATGATGCATATATTTTATATAATCATATATAACAATTAAGTTAAAATAAAATAACCTAATCCAACATTGATGATGCTTTGTCGTTCAGACGACTGGCCTTCCTTTGTAATTGTTCGAACACTTATTTGATGATTCTAAAAAAACACAACTAATACAACATCATGTTATCAAGTAATGAACATTTTCTCTATAGTAAGTAAATTTCAACAAAAAAAATATTCAAAAATAGCAAATTTGCTTAAATTTCACACTTTATAATCAAAATATGACCACTGTTGTATTGAAATATCACAATGTTTACTTTTGATGAATCAATGTTTTCCAGAAGTGCTTTGGTTCGATCGCTTCCTTTGACAGAAGCCATAAATTGTCCATCGCAGTAAATGTTGTAGGAAAGTATTTGATCCGTGGGAAGGCCACCAGGTGGCGACCAAGCAATGCAGTAGCTGTTGTGCAACTTTCTCTCCAGGCGTAGAAATTTAGGAGCAGGAACAGCTGGAAAATAAAGAAAATCATAAAATGATATTTTTTCAGATTATATCAGCTACAGGACAATAAAAATAAAATAGATTATTTCATAAATGGATTCTGCTTTAATTCATACATTCATGACGTTAGCTTAGCTTCAATCTTGAAACTAAAAATCTAAATTTCATTAAAATTAGTGTAGGCTTAACCAAATCAATTTTTTATTCATTTTCCATTTATTGTCAGCTAGGCCTAAAAATTAAATACAAACACAGATATCAGATTTTAAACTAAAATCATAACATATCATATTGTGGAGATAAAGCTATATAATTTAAAGAAGATATAGGCCTAGAGTATACTCTAGGCCTATATCTAATAGAGTATACTCTAGGCCTATATTATTTAAATATTATAAAAGGGCAAAAAACTACAAAAATTGAATACAAACGGCTAGTATCTATATCCTGAAGCTGAGATAAACAAACACCAGATAAAACAATGGAAGAGACCGATTGAATTGACTTTGTTAATTCTTTTTCAGTTAGTAGTTTTATATCAATATTCATTTTTCTAGAAGGAATCGAAGGAAGAATATCTGTTTCAATGGCGCGATCTTGAGTCGGCGAAGCCAACGAGAAAGTTAAATCTATGAAATAAAATAAATTAAATACAGGCGATCGCACTTCATAATCAGAAGTTTATTTTTTCATCTGTAATTATAATAAGTTCAGACTAAATATGAATATTTCATTCAACTTAACTAATAAAATTATTTAAATTAATGATAAATTTATCTTAACAGAAAGCAGTAAATAGAAACAAACCATTGATATTATCTATAAGATTGTTTCGTTCTATTTCGGCTTGATCAATAGTTTCTCTCAGTTCTTTATCATCAATAAGTTCAATCGCGTTGAAGAAACCATACAAATCTTCATCTACACACATCAACAAATATATAACTGTCTTAACTACAACTTTATACACATATGTTTCAAAGCCTCTGTTTAAAAAATTATCTGATGTTAATTTCTATAATTTTTATAACGAACTATGACTTAGTATTAGACAATCAACAGAGCACAGTGTGGTGTTTGCCCTCCACTCTAATCCTTAATATCAATGAAAATTCATGATATTTTAATGCTTTTAGTTTTCTACAAAAAAAGTATTATTTTAGCAGCGATGTTAATATTTCATTAAGCCCTTGATAGCTGTACTTTAGTTTATATAATAATATACAGCTAGCTATTATTATATCATTACTTAGCTTATTCTCGTTATATTAAATAAAGACAATTTTGAAGAGCGGTTGCATTATATTTACAATAAGTATTTTTAAATATAGTTTAAAATTATTTTCAAATTAATTACCTGAAACTTTTTCAATAAAATTTGATGGAACCAAGCCTCTGTGTCCATTCATCAGTTCACCTTCATAGAATC
>JAQIXG010006322.1:0-10441 GCA_034700105.1 Oconnorella tubifera
GGTATTGCCCCCCCTGATACTTGACCGCCTTGGAATATAGGCTAGTTATATTGTTGCTATTGTTTAGTAAAACAGATGAAACAATAGTTTGTTAGTCTGTAATTATATCAAGTGTTCCACTTAATTATACTCGAAGTATAAAATCAGAGACTTACTCATTTATTTCAAGAGCCTCTCAATCAAAATAACTTTTGTAACAAATAGGCTTATACTATACGAATTATAACCATCCAACATTATTCAAGGGGGTGTGGGTGTTACGACCCCTTCTCTCTTTGAAGTGAAAACAATTTTTGTAGCGTTAAATATGTAAGTTTAGCGGCAACCCCCTCCCCCATTACTTCTGAAGATTTTTGTGAAAAATTTAGAGTTTCATTTTTTGAACAGAAAATGAGTGATAACCTAAAGTAAGTCAGCGCAAATTTTTTGAAGCAACCCCTCCCCCCTATAAGTGAAATTCTGGCTACGCCACTGCTTAATACACTTGCTAGTTATTTGAAATAGATATAATATTTTAATTAGTAGGCCTATTTAGTAAACACAGGCCTATTGTAATCAATTAGTAATTAGCTAGTTAAACTCGTCTAGGCCTATCAATTATAACTCGATTTATAACTTTGCGTTTATATTTAAATTATTATTTACTAAATTAGTTTATTAAAGTTGGATCCTATAGATTGTTATATTATATTGTCTAAATGAATGAAAAGATGTATTATTAGGAATCGATTGCGATATTTTCTATTTAATCAGAAGAAACACATATATTTATTTCATATTTTTCATATTTATATCTTTGTTTAATATATAAATATGAAATTTTTTAATCTTGAAAAATTTTCAGATATCAGAAACTGACGATAAAAAAATTTCTAAAAAGTCTACGAATGGAAAAATCAAGCGGTAATTTAACCATGACGTCGCGATGAAGATGGTGACGAAGAACGAGAAAGAAGAAGGAGGGCGATGGGGAGGGGAGAACTTAAAAAAGATTTTAGGGTTTAATGGGGATAATTTTAAAAGTTGGGGAGCGTTCGTGAGATTAATGCATAGAGATATGGATGGGTGTTCGTTGGGTTTGCTTCGTTGTGTATTCGGTAGGTGGATAGTTACTTTTTAGGGTTAGGATTATGGTTAGGATGCGGGTTACGGTTAGGATTGTAGTAAGGGTTAGTTCAAGGGTTAGGGTTAAGTTTAGAGTTAGGGTTATTAAATGAATTGACGGGGTTGTTTTGTCGGGGTAATGTATTCGGGGCCGTTTTGTCGAAGTATCAGTTTTCACAAATTAGAAAGTTTAGAATTAGAAAGTGAAAATTTGAATTAGGGTTAGAATTAGAGTTTAATAGTTAGAATTAAGTCTATATTAATTAGAACTATGAGGTTGAAATGTAAGCTTTATTGCTTGAATAAATAAATATAAAAGTGTTACTATTGGAATTAGAATTAATATATAGCGCTATTTAATATTATCTTCCAGGGGGGGAATTATCGCTCCCCTACTCCTCCCCTTCCACTTTACATAACAATTTATTAGTCAATATATATTGCCTTTTTGGCCTAATTTAAGTTGAAAATGAAACTAATGTTATAAATCTCATCAGTTTTGTAACAGGAAGTCACAATTCATTCAACTTATACTTATCTAATTTCAATATTTGACTAAATCTTAATAAATTTTTTTTTAAATCGATAACTTCACTTTTAGTTAAAATTATAGTTATTAAGTTACCTAGAGGAAGGGGCATCCGCCCTCCCCCCTCATCCAGTTTTTTATTTTTATAACCGATTATTTAGTCTTTTATGATCTAGAAAAATTACTGTATTTTTTCTATATTTTAAACTTGTTTAGTTGCTTAAACTATTGTGTTTGTTATTTTCACATTTTTATTTACAGAGTATAGATATTGACAAATTAGTTTATTTTCTTTTTTTTGTACACTTTATTATTGTTTATTTACCATATTCTGTTTGTTTTCTCATTGCTTTTGTTGTTAACTTAAAATATTCTGTTTGTTTTGTTTGTAACATACTTGTTGTTTTCTTTATTAGGTTTTCTTCTACTGATAGATGTATTCGAGGAGCGGGGGATGTTTTTATCCGACTACAGGTGGGGGGATGCAGAGGAATGTCGCTTCCCCCTATTTAATTTTCTAACACCAGCCCCCCTACATTGGATGTACATGGTTTACCTCGCTTTGATTCTAGGTTTGTGGGTCACCCGGGGGGGGGGGGTAAAGTAACCCTAGGGACCCCTCCTCTGATAAAAATTCTTAATTTTTAATTGATTTTATGAAAAAGATTGCATTATACTAGATTTTTGTTTTATATTTAATTCTTGTTATTTAAGTTACATTGTAAAATAGGTGTAACTTTCTATCTAAAATAGAAATATGTTTCTATTTATCTAGGATCTTTGGGATTGATGTTTGGATTCTTCTACAGGTTCAGTTGTTTTTTGTTCCTGGTCAATTATTGGTACATTTTGCTCCTGGATAAAACGGTCTGGAACAATCATTCTTATCTCTTTGGACTTTTAGTCTTTTTATTTCTATGTACAGACTCGCATAGATGCTGGTAGGTTGATCATTCCATCAATCAATCAGTCAATTAATCTTTCAATCAATCAATTAATCAATCAGTCAATTAATCAATCAATCAATTAATCAATCAGTCTAGATGAAAATTACTAAATTAATTGATTAATCAATTATCAATTTAATAAATTAATCGATAAACCAATTATTTAATCAGTTAAAAAACTATAAATAGATGATTGTTTTTTTAATTAAAAAGGTCATTGGATCGCGCGATTGGATGCAGATTAAAACTGAATAAAGCAGACAAAATGAGTGATACAGTGCCGCTTTGGAATTATGCATTATTTCGAGCCCAGGTTAACTATGTAGAATTAATTCAATAGTCTGTAGTTAATTGCACTGTATAAATTTATAATTATATATTTATATACACAATTATATAATTAATTAATGCGTTCATTACATAATTTACATGTTAAATGACATACAAAACTGTAAATGCAAGACTTTTATCATCAAATAAATGATTTTAAATTTAAAAAAAAAAAATTTCTTATAACCTTATTATATTTTCTCTCTGTTTTAAATTACGTGAAATATTGTGCAAATACCAGTACCAATAGCAACAAAAATAATTTTTGACAATTAATTATTTATTATTTATTATTATTAATTATTTATTAATTATTTATTAATATTTATTATTTAACTAAATTAGAGTGAAAAGTTTTTGGTGTGTTTTAGATCTTTCTTGTATTCTTTATCGCTGGTTTAAAGAAGCTCGACGCTGATTGGTTGACCGGGTACTCCATGCACCACCTGGCGGAGCATTGGGCGTTCTCCCCTTTTTTGTTTGTTTCTCATTTATTTTAAAATAATTTTCAATTTCATTATTAAATATTTCCAATATTTCAATTTTCAAATATTGTAATTATCAATTATATTATATAACTAACTAATATTGTATTAATACTAACTAATATTGCATTAATATTATATAATATCTGGTTAGGATTAGGGTTAGATTTATAGACACACAAATAACAAGATAAGAAAACAAGATCATGACATCATTTTTAGAAGCATCCCCCCCCCCCATTTTGTCTAAGAAAATTAAAAAATATAAAAACATTGAAATATTATAACATATTATATTTATTAGAATTCAAATCTAAATAATACTTTTATTGGGGGGGCGGGGGCAGATTGATTTTGACCCCCGAACAAATCGACCTATGGATCGTTCACGGGGGGGGATTGATCCTGGATCTATCGATGGGGTTTCTGCTTTATTTTGACGGAACAAGATCCGTTGGATTGTTCTTCGGAACAATGTTCCATTTGATGAATTCGCAGATTTTTGCTATAGGTAGAAATTTCATTAATTTTCTGAATTTATTAACTATAAATATTTAGTAATTAATTTATTATAAATAATTTAATATCAGCGTTAATTGGTTGGTTAGGATCAGGATTAGGGTTAGAATTATAGTTAGTGTTAGAATTATGGTTAAGTTTATTGTTGTTTATAGAGTTATATAAATTGATAGGGTCTATTTTATCGAGTTAATGTATTCGGGGGGCTTATTGTCAGGGTATCTTTTTAGATACAATTAGTAATTTTCATTATTATTACAATGGGGGCCTTTCGGTAAATGTTATAGTTAAAAATATTGTACAAAGATTTACAAAAATTATTTTAAAATTATTTCAGGTATGTTCCCCTACGCCATGATTGCTGTGGCCCCCATTTTCTGCCCCCCGTCGTGGCCCAGATATTTTATTTCTTCTCTGCATTCTTTCAAATTTTCAAAAATTAAAAATATTCTTTTTTTGTCCGACGATAAACCAACTTACATCCGACTTCCGCCCAACTTGCATGCGATTAGTTTGGAAGGTGAGACGAAAAATCGCAAGCGAAACCGCGTCAAACAGGATCTATATTTAAGCCAGACTTTATCAGAAGGTCCATTGTGCGCAGAAAACGACGATTTTACGAGAAAATTTAACGCCGAATTGGAAAAATCGGAGTTTGGCGAAGGTAACACTGATCTTTTGTGGAAGAATAGAAACGTTGAAATACTGAAACAAAATATTTCTGTTTCTGAGAAACTAGAAGATGTTAAACAGGATGTTGAAATATCTAAACCGGAAGTCGAAATATCTAAACCGGAAGTCGAAATAACTAAACCGGAAGTTCAAATATTTAATCGAGAAGTTGAAATAGATAAAGTTAACCGGCCTGATAATGTTAAATTAACCGAAGAAAAAGTTCAATTGAATTATCAACAACCTGAAGCAACCGAGCCACATAATCAAGAACCCAAACTACAACCAGCCGCAACCCAACCACAAGTTAAAACCTCTAAACCCAAAGTTCAACCCATAAATCAACCCTCTGATCAATCATCCGATCAATCAATCATCCAATCACGCTCTAATCATCAATCAAATCTCAGTCGACGTCATCATATCGCGAGTGTTGCCACTGTGGGGTATATTCTAATTCAGACTTTGTTACCATTTTCGCATTTTCTGACCCCTGGTTATAACAATTGGACTAATGGTCTCTATGGTTACTCTTGGGATATGATGGTTAATAGTTGGAACCTGCAACACGTCAGGATTGAATATTTGGACGGGGGGAGAGGGGAGGGGGGATTTATTAAACCTGAGGTAGGAGGGGGTAGTGTGCTACTAGTGGGGTATGTGGGGATTATAGAGGGGAAGGGGTGTTTTCCCCCGCAACAGAATTTTTTTAATTTGGTTTTGATATGTTAAAGATATAAATAAACTTAGTTTAATCAATTTAATTAGATATAAGAGCAAATAAATATGATTTTGCATAAATTTTTTATTAAAAATTAGTTTATTTTTGTTTTTAATACTTAACAATGTAGCATATGAATTTTACCCTCCCCCCCCAATAACTCCTCCCCTTCAGCAAAAATTCCCCCTACCCCCAACAACTATATTGTACTCTCGTCTCGCTGATTTCAACATTTTAATTAAAGATAAATATTTTTTTATGTTTTTTTAATTTAATAAAGTACATATTTTTATGTATTATGTCTATTTAATCGGGTAAATAATTTTTTATGTGTTTTTACTTCTTTTGCGAGATTTGGACGAAGAGTCGGTCGAGATGGAGCTCCCACGCGGACATGGTGAAACAGTACGCGGGGTGCATTGAACTGAAACTGAAAAAAGTTCTGAATAGTTCAAAAATAGAGATTTATTTTGATGTTTGGATGAGTTTAAATGAGCGATTTCAACAAAGGTTGGTAACCCTAACCCTAACTCTAACCCTAACCTAACCCTAACCCTAACCTAACCCTAACCCTACTGTTGTACTATCGGTAATATTACTGAGTACTTTTTTCATAGAAGTTTTTGACCTTTTTCAACATGGTTAGTGTACTTTGTACTAAGATTAGCGTACTTTTACAATACAGATTATAGTGTGATTTTTCTAGTAAAATGTTGGTATACTTTTTCAATTAAAGTTACTGTACTTTTCCAAAAATATGTGTAATTTTAAAATAAGGATTGTAAAATTATAAATTTAGATCATTACAATATATTTTATTTTTTTCACTCAGAATGATAGACCCCCGGGTGGACCTAGTGACCGCCCCGTGGAGCCCCTGGGCCTCGCCCCCCTGGGTCCTACCCCTCCTGACCGACCTCTCTGACTGGAGGGACCGTCTGGACTCCATCGAGGCCCAGATGACGGATAAAAATAATCCCAGGGGGGTCACTTTTCTCGCCGATTTTCCCGGTAAAAAAATAATTGATGAAAATTTCAAATTCGATATTTTGGCTAGAAGATTGTCTTGCCAATTTTTGGCAATGGGTTGCCACAGAATTATGCGGAAACTTTTGGTTTTTGTAAATTGCAAAGTAGGGGAGATATTTGAAATTGGAGGGGAGGGGGGGCGGGGAGTGGGGTGGGGGAGGGTAGAGATTTTTCATATATTTTTGAGCTAAACGTTACACAAATTGTAAAATTTTATGCTAATTTTATTCTATATTCACAATATAGAATACAATATTATTCACCTATATTCACTTGTATTCAATGTATTCACTTCATTTTCTTTGATTTCAAGGAATGACGATAGAGAATTACATTCAGTCTGATCTAGTGAATGCTGAATTGAATGTTCTGCAAGGATCGGTTGTAATTCAATTCTCTTCAAACTTAGAATTGAATCAGACTTTGCAACAGAATGATCGAGTGCAGGTTGCACACGACTTTATTTAATTGTACAATTTAATTTAAATTTTAAGATTTTTTGTAGGTTTTCTCATTTTTTTGAGCTATTTTTTGAATTTTTGTTTTTAATTTATCTTTTTGTTATTTACCAAAAGGTCTAGGTTCGATTCCAGTGAACGTTCATTGCTAACTTGCTGCATCCTTTAGTAAGACGCTTAAATTGACAGCTATACCTTCAACATCGTTGGTATAATACGGTAATCCAGACGTTAAAACTTAAGTCGAAAATAAATTTTATGATAAAATTTAACTTCTGTACTTTTAAAATATTTTTGGAAGCTTCCATCTAGCGAATTGCATTACATTAAAACTACATCCGTCATACCTTCTTGTCTAATGTTCACTTTCATCAACGAGACTCAAGAAAAACTTCAAGACGATGACGTCATATATCAACAATTACTAAATAGAAGCACGACTGAAAACATAACGCAAGGTATTCGTGTGATTTCTTAATAGAATTTTGTTTATAGAATTTATTAATAGAATTTTTTTATAGAATTTTGTTAATAGAATTTGTTAATAGAATTTCTTAATAAAACTTACTAATAGAATATCTGAATAGAATCGAATTGGTGAAGTGGTTAGAACGCAGGACTAGAACCATGGGATCAGGTTTTGAGACAAGAAATTTTTTTGGAGGGGGAGGGGCTAAAATGATGCTATTGCCAAAGGGGGGTAATGGTTAATCAACTGGAGCCCGGGACTCGAATCATAGACCTTAAGGTTTCGAGTTTCTATTTTTTTCGACCCACTACACCACTTTGATTATGTATATTAAAAGCTACAGCAATTATTTTTATAATTCATTTTTTTGTCGGTTTATTTGACAGTTTTAGCGAAAGGGGGCGCAAAATTAATTGAAATCTGGGGGGAGGGAGAGGCGAGGAGAGTAAGAGAGGAGCAGGACTCGACCCCCCTCAGTCAATTCTTCAGTGAAAAATATCAGCTTTTTCAACGAACGTAAGATGTTTTTTGACGTTTTTCATATTTAAGAAATTTCTATGGAATAGCTAATAAAATTTAAGAAATTGATAGAAGTAAATGAATACTTTTTAAAAAACTATTAATTTATAAGGTACATGGTAGAGTTACAACTCGAGCTTTGTTTATATTATTGATTCGATTAATCGATCGATTGATTGATTGACTAATTCATTAGTATTCTGTTTAATTGACTGACTGATTGATTGATTCACTAAAAATTTATTTTTTTCTAATTATTTTTTGTAGTTTCGTGTTGACTTTAAGCGCACTTAAAATCGTTTCACAAGATGTCGCAACGTTTTTCAACATTTTAGACTGGAGGGCATAATTTTTAAACTTCGAACAAAATTTAAATTAGTGGCGGATTCAAGAGGGGGTATCGAAGGGTCGTCCCCCCCCGTCCTCCTCAAAAATACTGTAAATATATGTGAAATATTATTTCGAAAAAGAAATTTCGCTGTAATGAATTTATTTTAATGAAAAATGTTTTGTAGATAAATAAAATGACCCAAAAAAGGTCGTCAGGTTTTTTTTGACTTAGGTTTGTCAGATAAAAACGTTGACCCCCCCCCTATAAAAAAATATGAGGCCGCCACTGATTATAGAATAAGTGACTTTTAGTTTTGAATCTCAGAGAAATTAAAAATATTGCATAATAAACAGAAAACTAATGTTGAGAAAAAACATTTTTCGTCTTTATTTATTTATTATAATTAAATGTTAAAAAGGACAAAAAATGTTTCATTATTATTATCATTATCATCATCATCACCATCATCATAATCATCATTATTATCATTATTGTTATATAATTGAACGATGGGATAATAACGCTATGAAAGAATATCATATATCTAAAAGTCGGGTGTACAAATTATCGTATGTACTAAAAGTTAATATACAAAGTCATGTACAAAGATTTGGTATATGAAGTATCATCATACCAAAAATAAACTAAATACACGCAAAAAAAGCAAGAAATTATCTAAACAGCAAATAAGCATCTAGTGAATAAAGAAAAAATAAAAAAACATTATAATCAGTTTTTAAGTTTTAAATCGCGAAACTCTATAAAAAGGTACCGACACAAATGGGCCCAGAATATATTAACCCGACAAATCGGCCCCTTAATTTATTTAGTAATCTTAACTTAGATGAATGCTAAACTTAACCGAAAATTTAATCCTAACCGTAACTTTAAACCTAAACCTAACTCAATCCTAACCCTATGAACTAACACTTGAGGCCGATTTGTTGGGGGCCGATTTGTCGCATCATAAAGCACTGCGGCTGTATAGACACGAACTCAAGAAAATCAACAAAAACAAGAAAAGCAATAATTTTACAAATTTCAAATTGAGAAATACATCTTTTTGAATCTGCACTTAAAGTCTAATAATAGCTAAAAAGGATTATACATTAAAATTGCATAAATAAGGAAAATATTGTCTTTAACATTAGGATTAGGGTTAGAAATTATACTTTATTTATTTACTCTAATAATATATCATTATTAATTTTCAGTTAGAATAACGGTGAGGGGGTGTGTGTTATCAATTTACAAGGAGGGGGGTGATCCAGCCCCCCCCCCCTCACCCACTCCTCAGTATAAATACAAAATTAAATTTGAAGAAAATGTAGAAAAATTATTAATTGAGTTAATTAATTAATTAATTAAAGCATTAGTCTAATAAAGCCAAATATAAGCAGCTTAAAAAAGGCTAAAAATAGATGTAAAGCGTAATTCTAATCCGCGAAAAAAATTGAACAAATTATTTCTATCAGCGCGTACGAAAAAAGGGCTATTTATTATTTGGCAGTAGATTGGACACTTTGCATAATTATTGAAACAACTGTATTTTAATTGCATTTTATAATATATATTAAATAATAAATATATTATTAAATATAATATATATTATAATAATTAATAAATATTACTAACTAATATATCCTGGATTAAATTAATTCAAATTAAATACAAATTAATTTACACAATTCTATATTTCATCTCTAATTATTAATCCAACTTTTTTTAAAATAGAGCTTATACGTATTAAAGATTATCATTAACAATTATCACGCATTAATGGAAATTATAACTAAAATGCATAGAATTAAGCGTCTGTTAAAGGGTGCAGCAAGTCTGCTAAATATTGCGTGTAGGATTTGAATCTAACACATTTTGGTTTCGAATCCGGTGCGATAACCAATACGCCGCTTTGATGAGATAATAAATGATAAATGAATAATAAATATCATATTGATGATAATTATTGTAAAAATTCATCCGTAAAAAGTAAAAAATGGAGAAAAAATGACAAAAAATGATAGAAAATTGCAAAATCTAATTTTATCAAATAAAAATCATCGCATATTTTAACCAGCCTATCAAAACAAAGAGCAAGACTGAAGCTAAACGCGTTTACTAAAGGGTGCAACAATTCATCTCTAAACCCTGAGACCCTCCCCCGTCTGCCCCCATACTCAAAATTAAAAAAAAAATCAGCAAATTTATCATACAAACAATTCCGTAATATTATTACAAATGAAAATTATCGTATTTACTTTCTCCATCTAATGATAATTATCCTTGTAACCCCCCCTCACTCCCCCCAGTATTAACTATTATAATGCC